>APFE031499943.1:39868-115968 GCA_000404065.3 Pinus taeda
AATAATACTCATTTCTTAATTTGTGTAATATAAGGGATATTAGACAAATTAAGTATCCAACAAATTTGCCCACTTTCGAGAGCTAGGTTCCATGTCCGGGACTCGGTCAATTTGTAGGACACTTAAACTTGGCCCACTACCCAACTTTGACCAAAAATTTGGCTGGTTGTTTCTCCCTCATATGACCTCGGATTTACAAATCTTTCACAGTGTTGCAATCAGGACGACGAGGTCTACGCTTTGGTCTTGGTTCGAAAAAATTATGATCACTTTGATTTTTGCCCCTTTTCTAAGTCCTCTGGGACTTCTACATGTGTTTGGAGCCACTTGGATCATACACCAACTTGTTGTACTACTTAGATCTCTTTTTCATACATTTTTAGACTCAGATCCAATGGAACTTCATTAAAAATTCACTCAAACAACAATCTTTAATTTTATATTTACTTTGTTTCTCAGAAGAAAACTTTTCTTCTCTAG
Source organism: Pinus taeda (assembly GCA_000404065.3). Taxonomy (NCBI): domain Eukaryota; kingdom Viridiplantae; phylum Streptophyta; class Pinopsida; order Pinales; family Pinaceae; genus Pinus; species Pinus taeda. The sequence goes on from APFE031499943.1 coordinate 40,349, forward strand.
TTCTTTGATAATTTTGATATTCCACAAGATATATACTACTCCTTCTTAGATGTGCTTTGGTCACCATTTATTTTTCTAAGATAACTTCTTTGATTATTGCCTTAACCCTTATAATTTGCAATTTCTTTTGACACATAATTATTTACTTAGGATAATTAAATTAACCTTCTTAAATGCTTCAAGTCTCCCACGTTATGCATCTCCAACCTCTACAATGAATGTTGATTATACTTTGTCTCTATTTTCACAAACCTAGCACACATATCCTTTTAATTGTCTATAGCATTACTCCTGTTAATGAATTTCCTCCACTCTACTTGTTCATAAAAGACTTTTCATTCTCGCTAGATGAGAAATATCTCATTTTATGTCTTCGAACATTATTTTTATACCCACAAACTTCAAAATTTGGCCTTAATTCACACATCTTTTATTTTCATAACTTAACTTTGAATTCCTGAACAATCAAATTTTTTGTCTTAGTGCTTGAGCTCTGAAACATATGAGTTATGGCTAGAAGTAAGGGCTTAAAAACATTTTCATACATCCAAGGATTTGGCATTTAGTTTTTTCTCGCCTTCACACTAAGTTGCACCACTGGATGGTTAGATGACTAGACCGCTCCTTATGCATAACCATGTGCTATTTTCAGTCATCACTGTTATGGTCAATTTTTTTTGATGTATCTGATCACTTCATTAGCAACAAACATGCTACACACCTAGAGGCCCAAATAACTAGATGCTTCCTTTTGCCTAGAGCTTCAATCGCACTAGAACCATGGCCAAGTTATTATACTTATTTGAACTTCGATTTGGGCCATTTATTAATGGTCAAAATTTATGTTCACATTCATACCATTGGATGCCTAAATGGCCTTTGCCTCTTGACTCCAAAATAAGGAAAATTTCCAAAATTACTTAACACTACAAAACCTTACAAAATAGGTTCTTGACACAAATCCTGAGGCCTATGACTCTACAACATTTATTCTTCATGGACAAATTAGATTGCCACATTTTTATTTATCCCACTTTCCCTTCCATGTCACATGCCTATTTTCACCATTTGTTACATGTAATTCCAGTCATCTTCCATGTGTCATACAACAAATATCCACTTACACTATGAAAGTTCCAAATAAACTATTTATATGCAATTTCCTCTAGTTTCCACATTAGTTTCCTCGTCCATATGACACAACTTCATATTCCATCTATGCTTCCATGTTAGGCGTGGTTCAATTATAAAATTACACAAATAAATCTGAGATCCATATATTTCGTTCATTGTCTCTTCATTGCACCCTTGGATGGTAAGATGTCCAAATGTAGGGTAGAAATCATATTGTATTTGGTATCTAATGATTTAGTTGAGTGATTCTTGGTTTGAACCCTAGATGAACTAAAATCTTGGATTCGAAACATGAGTATGGATTCAATGACACCCAAACTTCTACAGTGAGGTCCAAATATTTTCAAAACTTTGAAAGTCAACTAAGTATATAACTAATTTTAATTTCTTCACTTCAACTTCAATGTTCTTCTCATTTCTTGAGAATTAGGAAACGTCCCATATACCATTGGAAATTTCTCATAACAAGTTATTCAACCATATATCTTTCATGTTCATTTGGAATAGGAACCTGGAGAATAAATTCCTTCAGAGATAGGCTACTCACATCAAGCTAGAAAACTTACTCTTAGCAAACAATGAGAACACACACTCAACATTGTAGCCATGAAATCTATGACAATTAGATCAATTAAAACATACACTCAATAATCTAGCAACATAATCAACACACTTAAAAGGATCGTGGTATCTATAACATCATCATTTGAATCCCCAATTTCTATGATGAATATATATTAAATATCGGCATCCATGAATGAAATAATTGTCGATTGAATGCAATGGAAAGGCTACATGAAGATAAATATTTGATGGTGAATGGTGAGGTCATAGTAGAAACTACTACAATAATTGTGACTATGTTCTTTGTTAACCCTTGCACTGATTCTGAATGAGAAGTGCAATAATATATGATGGATAATTTCCTTGGTTCATCCAAACTCTCATCAAGTTTGTTTGCTAATATTTTCACACTTATTTGAAGATGTCCTTTCCAATTTGAAGGGACAATGGGTAATTGCATGGTTGAATGTTGATATTTTCCATCATCATGATGGAGTAATTGTAAGTGTGAAAATCACCCAAGGATTAGAATGCAAATGTAAAATGACTTTTAGGTAGAGAGAACAAAAAATAAAGAACAAAGGAAAAGTCACCTCATTGCTTTAGTAAAATAGTTTACAAAAATATAATTTATAAGTGAAATGGAAGCTTCTAGTGATATCTAGAAGATAAATTTTACAACACAACAGATAAGGATGCTACATAAGATTACAAGTTCCAACACTTCTTTATTTGGACTCTAACACCCTGCTATAAGAAAAACATATGAAGGAAATAAAGGAAAAATAATGAATGGGTCCTTCTAGTAACGCATGTTTAGGTACCTGATGGGCCTCCTAACTAGGTAAAGCATAAGGCCCATCTAACCTTCTAGACACAAATATAAATTGTATTAGACCTTTCCTTTTGCACTTAACAATGTTTCCTTAGCTTAAATAAGCTATTACAAAGTTTAGAGAGACTTATCATGCTCTATGTTTCTAATGTGCTTATGATGTAGGATATTGATAATATTTGGAACATATCATAAGGATTTCGTGTCACAGAGATTTATGGGACCCGTCCCCTCCTACAGGAATATCAAACTCATCTAGTTTAATGCACAAGTTCCTCCTCTATCGAGCTACGATGTCACTTAGGGGGCATGGCCTTTATTTTAAGGAATTTTTTATGGAAAGTAGTCCTCCCTTCAAGGAAGTTTCCCATTGCTCATATTATATAAATAGAGGGATCGAGTAACCCATTAGAAAAAAAATCTAGTAGTAGTCAAATTAGAGGAATCAATAGGACCTTGATCTTAGCGGTTTTCCAGTTCTGCAACTTTTCATGTCCAAGCAATTTTTTGATTAATGAAAGACATATTTGGTTCTTAGACAATTGTTCCTTTACAGATTTAATATTCCTTCAGTTAGGGGCCAACCCAGGTGCTCAAGACACCTTATGTACTATTATATTTTATTCACTTCTTGATTTATGCAACTTTTATTTCTGTATTATTTTTATGTAGGGTTGATTGGTTTGTTTTGAACAATTTCTTCTAACACAGTAATTGAGCACTATATGGTAGATTTAGTAGTCATTATTTTATTATTTTTCATCAATTTTCATGAATTTAATTCCCTTTGGTTGTTGATATTTAATTTTTGTTTATCATTAATGTTTATTGTAACTCTACAATCCTCTATTTTGCAGAGCTATAAGAGACTCTATAGTCACCTATTTTTTTGAATAGATCCTTATATCATTGAAATGAGGGCATAGAAATTCTTTATTGATCATTTATTGACCTTCCCTTATCTTATTTGATCTTCAAACCACATCCTTAGTGCATTTTCCTCCTCACTAGATTGTCTCATGTAGTAAAACAAGGACTCATGTAGCAGTTTGTATTTTGCATTTGAAACTCATCTAGAATTGCATCCAACTCATGGTTAATCTTATTTGATGTTTTACAATGCCTTTGGAACATTAAAGATGAATGTTTAGAAGCTAAGAGACCAAATATATTATTTGACCTAGATTTCTATACAAATTATCCTTTTCTTGCAAATTTAGGGTTTCATGTTTACATTATTTTTTGCGGGTTTTATTTCTATGTACAGTATAATAGATGTTATAAATTTCCTCATAGTTAATATGGTTTTCTTCCTTTTCATTTAATTAACGTAGAATTTTGTATTTTATTTAATTCGTTGCAATTATGAGTTTTTCTTATAGCATAAGACACTTAGTGTGGTTTCCCAGTAACTAGGTCTTATATGAGTATTATCATAGAAGTTAGAAAAGGAATAAACAAGAACATGTTCTACACATAGTTCTGACCCCTCTTGATTTTGTATGAACCCTAGGTTGACAACTAAAATTGAGATCCTTGGGAGTTACAATATTCTTTCTACAATACTAAGGGTCATCATCTTTTGGTGTCATTTCCAGCAAGGTGTCAAAGTATGCACTTCCTTCTTCACTAGTTGATTTACTCTTTCAGTTATTTCACTTTCTACATAAATTACAAAATCTGCATTGCCCATTCTTCTTTCTAAAAACAGAAAAATGCATTGCATTAACATTTCCCATTCATTTTTTTATGCATAAAAGTGCATTTCTCTCTTTATGCATCAAAGAATGAGTTATAGCAAATGAAATTTATTATCAAAACCTCCCACTTCAACAAGATGCTAGCCTTGTTTTGTTGATTGTGAGCTTCCTACCCGATCTAGATGTCACATAACCATATAGTATTTTTTTTTCTTTTTATTGTTACCATGAATAAGTTAGGCATTACTAAGGGTTCTTAATCCACACCTTGCAATTTTCATAGTTTGAATTGTTCTTCACCTTATTACAAATAAAGTGTATATGTTCATGTAGTAACACTATGAAATATATATATACTAAAATATTGGAACCTAATGTTATTACCTTACCAACTTTGACATGAGATGATTATATAGAACATCCATGTTGTTTCGATTTAATTTTTATTACTCTTTTAACTAGGTTTAAAGTACTCACACTATTTTACCTTTGGTAAATTATAAACACTCCTACATGCACCTTTTAGATTCATATGTAATAATAGATGAGGCTCATAAATAACTAAACTATATGGGCCTTAATGCGACTCTCCATCTTATTAAAATCAATGTTTCTAAAATTTCTTTACATATTTTATTATATTTTTCCTAGTGAGACACGTAAAGGTGAGATGTTATGTCATGTGGCATAATGTGCATTAACTATAGGATTTGGAGCCATTTTGGGCTAATTTAAGTGCAAGAACTAGAAGTAGACAAGAAAGAGAGATTTTAGGAGATTTGGTGTCCCTCTTAACTCCTCAATCAGTCCAAGATTTCTCCACCAAATCTCATTAGCTTGGAGTTACAAGTAGCTAAGCCAACTAAGTTCATTGGGAGCCAAGCCAGTGATAGTTGAAGACAAGTCAATCTCAATTTTGGGAGCCAAACCTCCATCATTTTTAGGAAGTTGTTGGTAGATTCAATTGTATAAATATGAAGGCCTAGGGCCTTATTAGGATTCGACTTTTTGTTGTAGCCAAGAGGCAATTTAGAGCTAAGATATTGTGATTCTGATTCTCATGTTATTTTTGACATTTTCATGATAATGACAAGGGTTTCTTTGATCCATCACTGAGTTGACTTAGAGGGTTAAATATCTTGTGTTAGGGCCTAACCATAGCAACATAAATTCCTCTTTTTGTACATGTATTCTTAGATTAGAATCATAGAACAACTGCTGAAGTTATCTTTGATTTGTTTAATTTACAAGTCTTTGAATGTTTGGTTGGATTTTCTTCCATTAGTTGAAGTAAGTCAGTGTTACAATAGTGAAATAAAATACTTCATACAAACTTGTGACAGTGGCCTCATCCTTATCTCCCTCATGGGATCATGTTTTGAGGGCCCCACTCTCACAACCCCAAAAGAAAATTTATCTTTTGGTTATTACATATCTTATGATTTATTGTTGAGTAGATCAATGTTTAAGATTTCTTAGAATCACTTGCCATTTTTGTTTTTGGTGGTTGAGTTTTTTGTGGATTAGAAATCATTCCATTCCATAGATTTAAGCCATTAGTCATCAATAAATTAGTTTCTCAAATTCAACTCATGTTTTCCACGTGTAAATAAAGTTGTGCATGAATGAAGAAAAGAATATGTGTTATTGTAGGAGTTTTTGATCTATAGGAAGGAGCTCCTTCCACCAACCTCATCTAAGTCTTCTCCACCTCTCACCCAATCCTACCCAGCACTAATTTTGATTTATGTTTTGTAGAAATCGTGGACAACCGCCTTGAGAAAATACAAACATCCTAAAGAGTTGGGTCGATCCTCTGGTAGTGTGCAGCTTCTCGATGCCTTATTCCACCATCATACATCTTGCCAACACTTCCTTTCACCTTCCCTACCTTCCTACATATTTTAACTAAGTTTCTTGTAGTAAATCAGAGCATCCAATAATAACTACATGAAATCCTGTATCAACTACACGAAACCTTGAAGCAGTGTGTTTTAGATTGTTTTGGGCAGAAATGATGATCAGAGCCTAGGGAAGGCCTTCAAATTGACCTCCATACTCCTCATTGGCATTTTGGACCATCTTTCCAGTACCTTCCTCCCCTGCAAAATATCATCTTGTTTAGCTTAGAATTTTCATTTGTAAATTGAAAACCAAAAGACTCTTTTTGCAATATTTAGCTAGTGCATGCATGCATTAGTCATAATAATTTTATGATAATTTCCATGCCTACTTAGTCTAGACAACTATATGATAAAATTCAAGGTTAAATTATGTGTCTTCTGCAAGTAATGTGTGCTAATTCTTGTCTAGATAATTTCATGTCATTTCATAGCACTTCCTATTCAGCACTTTCATTTACTTATAATAGGAAAGCATTTACTTTCTACATTAAAGATATATTTACATTCACTCTGAGTAGTTAACCCCCTTCTAGTCAATAGAAGATTGGTTTGAAAAACCCTAATGGTATATCACCCTTATTGAGAAGTGAAAAGAGTAGATTATTGCATCTATTGTTCATATATCACTATCACCTCCAAGTTTTTATGAACTCGAGGTTCATAAAGTAAAGTTGGTCATCCTAGGAGTTGCAGCATCCTTGGTCTAATACTAGGGCTCATCAAATTTTGAGATTGCTTCCAGGGATGTGTCTACGTAGATGTAATTTTTTCTTTTATTTCTATTTGACATTCAATAAATGGATGCAATATATTATTTCCTTTTGTTTTGAATTCAACAGATAGTTTCCATTTTTTGCTTTCTTTCCATTCTGCAAGTAGTTCAATTTAATAAATTGTTGAAATTTCTGCTTTCTTTCCATTCTGCAAGTAGTTCTAAAAAGAATCTAAAAGGAAAAAAAAAAAAAAAAAAGATTTATTTCATGCCTCATAGGAGTAGAGACAACCTAGGAATTTTTTTGCCAAATAGCCCCACACCATCAAACAAACAACCTTCCCTCTTCTTTGCTGGTTGTGAGATAGAGGACCCATTAGGCGAACAAATAGAGATATTTCAGGAGCATATTCAGGAAGAACATGAATAAACCAATTCATAAACCTACACCATGGATGGAAATAGAAATGGGATTGAAAACAGGAATGGAGTTAAAAATAGAACTGAGGGTTCTTTTCCCATTAAGAAAATAATGGAGATGTTAAGATGAAAAACATAAGCCACTCTGCCCTTCCTCAATTCCATGTCTTAACCTTAGAGGACCTCGATACCCTTTTGTTTGAGTTTTTTGTTATTTGCAGAACTTATGATTATACCTCTCACAACCAGAAGTTGAAATTGTTCCCATCCACCGTAAAGGATACAACCTTGTGCCGGTTCATGGGTTTATCTTGAGACAACGTCACTACCTAGGCTCAAATGCAACAATCCTTCAACAACAGGTACATAGATTATAAGAGGTCCAAAGACACCAAAGAGGAAATCCTTAGAATGAACTTGGGAAGTAATGAATCTTTGGAAGATTATGAGGAAATTTTCCAACTTAGCTACAAAAAGGCTAGATGCACCCTTGATCCTAAATCACTGAAGTTATTCCTTCTTAGGGGGATCAGGGAAGATATCCTATAAGCCCTAAACAGGTTCTTTGGAGGGGACATTTGCTAGTTATCTTAGGATGATATCAGGATAGTTTTCAAAAATCATTCTAAGGCAGCCAGAAGGAAGAGTAGGGATAGTGAATCTTTGGCTAGTTCATCTTCCTCCAACACATCCATCAAAAGTGAAATTGGGAACATGTTGGAAGACTTTAAGAGTGAAATGTTGCATACCCTTGATCTGCAAATTAACACCATGCAAATCAAGAGGAAGCAAGAGGAAGAGGAAAGAGCCTCAGCTATCTTTTGCCCTATATGCACCTCAGGCACCCTAGAAATGAATTTCCATTGAATATGATCGAGATTTGCTCATTTTGTGAGGAAAATCAGTCAACAGAAAAGTTCCCCTCTCTGCCTGGGTTGAAAGTTGTGTATCAAGGAACTGAATGTGTGACTAAACAACTCTGACATATCAAACAAAGGAGGCCTCAAGGACCTTGACCATACTAGCAAGGCATGAAAGGGAAGTCATATTCATATTACAACCCTAATAAAAATGAATTCATTCCTTCTAGGTGTCCTCTTGCTCATCCTTCATGGTCCACACCTTCTCCATGGTATTGTGCACCTCCATACCATTCCCAAACTACCAATCAATCATTCCAGCCATATGCTTCCCCACAACCTTAGTGGAATACACTGTCACAGGGGTGGAGGCCCCCACACAACCAATATCTAGCCTTACTACCTCCACGTCCACCTCAACCACATCTCCTTCAGCCTGATCCACCTAAGAAACCTCAGATGATAGCTCAACCAAATCCACACCTGAAAAAAAAAAAGAAGGCACAACAGTTCCATAGTGGAGAGACATCTTACCCTGCCTATGTTGTGGAAATTCAAGAAATTAACCTCAAGCTTGGAACAGTTCTTCCAAATAACCAACCTCCATCTCCACCCTAAGAGCTTGAAGAGGAAAAGCTAGAGAGTGCTACCCAAGCTAATCTACCTCATTTTCTTGAGAGACTAATCAATCCTAGCCAGCACCCCCAAGAAGAGCCTGAACTTCTCGGTGATTGAAAAACTTGTGTGTTAAAATACCACTCCTCTAAGCTATTAAGGAGGCACCCATATACAAAAGTTTAATCAAGGAGAAATTCTTCAAAAATCTTGGGAGGAGAAAGAAAGGTACCCCTACCATTAATGTCATTGGATAGTTGTTTGACTTAATTTTGGGGAGAGTGATTTTCCCGAAGTGTCTAGACCCTAGAATTATTGTGGTAGATGTGCACATTGATGGTATCATTGTCCCCCATACCTTGATCGATCTTGGGGTTTCCATCAATGTGATTACTAAGGAGACCATACTTAAATTGAATCTCCAAGAATCATTGAGGAAAACCACAACAGTATTGCAGCTTACAAATAGATCCATAGTAGGTCCTAAGGGAGTTTTTGAGGATGTGATGGTCTCCATTGATTCCTCAAAATACCCTATTGACTTATTAGTTCTCCAACCTAAGACCAAATTCAATGGTTATCCTCTCATCCTTGGAAGGCCATGGCTAGCCATTGTTGATGCTTACATCAGTTAAAGGCTTGGAAATATAACCATTAAAGTGCTGGAAATAATACTGAGAGGGGGGGTGAATCAGTATTATCACATTAATGAAACTTTTTCATTTCCAAACTCTTATTCATATATGCTACTTCCACAACTTCTTATGATTAAGTTAATTGATCTTCAATGAGTGCATTAGAACATTAACAACCATATTATCAGTGAACAGATGCAGTAACATAGAATAGATCATCACACATAAGGCACACACATGAACACCATGATATAAGGTGGAAACCCAATGCGGGAGAAAACCACCTGCTGCAAGTCATCTCAATCTTCTTCTTAATAAGAAAATCCTTTTACAATATTTGTACTGGTGCAGTCTTATACCAGTACGGGAGCTACAACCCCCTTTGCTCTTGTACTAGCCGATCCATTTACTAGTACGCAGGCCGCTACATGCTACAATGCTCCAAAGATTCCCCTTTGCTTTTGTACTAGCTTAAGTACTAGTACGTAGGAGCCGGCCTACAATCTTCTCTCCTCCAGGTACCACGTTTCATCAATTTTCATACTGGATACACTGAAGCACAACACATAATCTGAAAGGCCACGTTTCATCCAATTTTCATACTGGATCCATAAACATCAAATGATCATCAAGTACCAGTAAGTCACCCAGATAATAACAGTAAACTAAACCCAGAACACCTTATCAACAAAAAAATAAGTCAACAAAAGATCTTAAGACAGATACGCAATTTCCTTTTCTCTGGCCTGCGTCGCTATGCACTTCACCTTCTTTGGCGCCACGCACCTCCGCATCTGCGCCTTTTGTGGCACCTCCGGAATGCGCCTTCGGTGGCGCCTCTGTGGTGTCTCCTGTGGCGCCTCCGCACTACACCTTCTGTGGCGCCTCTATGGCGTCTCCGCACTGCACCTTCTGTGGCGCCTCTGTGGCGTCTCCGCACTGCGCCTTCTTTGGCGCCTGTTATCACTTAGAACTAAAACTGATATATGTAACTTTTCATCCTAGCCCGATGAAAAAGGTCAGTGCTAGTCTATTTTTGTCTTAATTTTCTTCCCTTAGAGTCTGAAGTTTTGAAGAGGTTTTGAGTCAAGTTATTCTCAGCTCCCATTGGTTCCCCTCCATCCACCATTGTTTTATAGCCACCTGTTATCTTATGTCAGTCCCCGAGCCTTTTTGTAATTTCGCAGCGCATATACACTATTAAAGTGTTTTCGCAGCGCAATCTCGATTAGGCAGTTTCGTAGCGCAATCCCGATTAGGCAGTTTCGCAGTGCATCATTCAAATTTAAAACTGACAGCGCTGTGAAATCATGGATTTGAACATTTCACAGCGAATCTTTCCCAAAATGTCAAGTCCGTTAGGTGAGTCATAGGCCGTGTCTTCCCATGTCAGCGCATGTACCCCTCTTATCACATTTCACCACTCATTGCCACTATCACCACCACTAGATCTATTGATACGCACGAATCATCATTTCCAAGAAAGACCACTGTGCATAAATCTTAATGATGGTTGCAAGTCTCGCATGAATGAAAAATCTGCAAGATTACAACTTGAGAGATTTTAAATGGAAAAATTTAAAATTCAACTACAAAGATAATCAAGCGAGGCTGATAATCAAGCGAGGCTGAATTCAAATAGAAGCTGAATCACAATTCCAACCGGAGCTGGTAGTCATTATTTGCGAAGATTTGGAAGAATCAATGGAGAAAAAGGAGCACAGATCTGGAAAATGTCTAAGGACCGAGCTTGAAGGCTTAGATATAACGCTGAGAAATAAAGAGGTGGAGAAAGCATTCAAAAAGGCCAGGAGCTAGAATTTTTGCAAAAAGTTACAAGGAGGACACGCACAGGTAACTAAATAATTTGCACTTAACTTCACAGGCTTGAATTCAAAAGTAGCGATGATAGAATTATAGGTTTCGCCAGAAGTGATATCTACTGTGACAGAGATCCCACGAGGACAAGGCAATGGTTTAAAAATTTCAAGTTTGACATGAATCCTTGCAAGGAGTTTTTGAAGGATGAATTCGTAAATGAAGGTTTAAGTAAGGCAGTGCCCGGGAGTTATGACAAAGAATATTATGCTCATTTACTCACCTGCATACAAAAATATCTGACTTGTGAAGGAAGGTATAACAAGGTTTACTCTTAGCATTTTAAACTCCTTTTGCATTTCACAGGGAAGGTCTCAATAGACTTACCCTTTTATCTTTTCCGTAGTTTGAGCAATATGTGTGATAAGGTACAGCTGAGGAAAGAGGATTGTGAAACCTCTTTGTTTCATCATTGTTTGATCAAACTACTGGTTTTAGATGGGCTCCAAAAGGTAGATAGAGATTGGAATTCATTCATTTTTATGGCTGGCTTCAAAAGCCAGACTGGACTCACTCCTCTACCTGCAAGAGATTTTACAATAGCTGAGCTCCAAACAGAAGCAAGAGCTAAAAGAGTTCCAAATTCACAAGCAAGAAAACAAGTGAAGCCACTCATCATCCAAGATCAACCTCAGCAATCAACTAAGGGAAAATCTCATGGTAAAAACACTGTACCTGAAACAAGCACATCTGAAGTAGTCTCAAGGATAAGAACAAGAAGCCAGATAAATAAGGAAAAAGGTAAAGCTATAGCAGTCGAAGAAAGTCCAGTGTCCAAAGGAAGTCTAAATGACTTATTACAGGCTATTGACTTTAAGTAGTCTCTACTAGTTCAAATTCAGTTGATACAGTCAGAACAAGAAAGCACCAAGAAAGCCAAGGCCTCAAAAAGGCTTAAATTTGATGAGCTAGCTGAAGAGTTTGTTTTCAAACCTAGAATACCTATGACAAGGAGATTCCAGCAAGTACAGGAAGCACTGCCAAGAACAGAGGAAACAGGGGAAGGGACACAACGTTGGCAAAAGAAGAACACAGGAAAAATAGTCATTACATCTAAAGAAGACAATATAGCAGACCTGAAGAGCCAATTGGAATCAACAAAGCATGAGATTTCCAAATTGAAGAAAGCTGCTAGAAGACATGTAGTCATACAAGCAAACTATTATAGAATTAAAACTCTATGGGAAGAGAATGCAGCTGTAGAAGTGGTTGTTGCAATACACAATTTCACACCTGGATAGTACCAGCACTCAATGAAGCCAAGTACATTAGAATGATCAATATGCAACTGAGAGCTGAGAATAAGGTTATGAAGAAACAAATTGAAGATCTGAAGGCACAACTAAGCCAGCTTAATGGACCTGCTAAATGAGTTTACATTTCAAGTAAGATTTTGTTTCAAAATTTTGATAAGTTTGCTTGATCTTATCTTTATGAAGAAATCTAAATCCCTATTCAGCCTTTGGAAAGTCTAAAGAAGTTTTTGGCAATCAAGCACTCGGCTAATAAAGGTCTCAGGTTAAAAACAAGTTTTTTTTAAACAACTCAGCAGTTTCGTAGCGCGCTACGAAACAGCTGAAGGTGATGATTTCAACATAAATCAAGCAGTTTTGAAGTTGAACCGGGAAAATTTTGAAGGACAGTTGTATACAATGAGAACACCTGAATTTACAACAGCCAATCAGACTAGCACAAGTGGAAATAAATGGTTTGAATCAAAAAGTGGCATTTTGTCATATCATAAGAAAATTGAAGCATGCATCAAATAGCTTGAATGCGTTTTCCTTTTTGTTTTCAAAACAGTGGATGACAGATCATCAAATCAGGTTTCATAACATTGGACAGCACATCAAAACGTGGCCACCGTCATATTTTGAGGGACAACAATAAAAAACGGACTGATGAAGATTCGAAGACCATAAAGCCGAGAAGCAAGGATAGTCTCCTAATTTTTCTGGAAAGTGAAGAAGATACAACATTCAAGGTCAACATGGAGCATTAAACACCCATCTCAGCCAAACTGAAAGAGAACCAGATGTCACAGAAAGGAATCATCTTAATTAAAGCCATTATGCATGTAATATGGAGTTAGAGTCATAATTGATTTAGATCTCTAAAAAACTCTAGTCAACACTTTGTTGTATTTATTAAGTAGTTAGAGTTTAAGAGTTGTCAGTAATAGAAGTAGTTTTCGAATTCCCCTCATGCTTGAGGAGGAATCTTGAGTAGTTAAAATAAGAGCTCTATATATAGCTGAAACAACAATGTAATCAGGGTTGGAAATTTTATGGAAAAGCTTGTATTTGGCTTATGTAAGACTCATTTTCAGTAATACATGTTTGACTTTACTTCTCAGGATTCATGAAGGATTTTTTATGTTCAAAATATGTGATGTTGTCCTTTTCTTATTTCTTACAGTGGTATGGATGTATAATCACTCAGAATTCACTGAATGTGCCCTGACTTCCTATATACATTTATAAATTGTGTGGTCCCATATGAGTTTATGTTCTGAATGTTTAAATGCTGAATGCCCTGTCTTCATGTAAGGTTGAGTTCATTGTTATATTGAGGTGTTGTTGACTCCATAAGCCCAATGGATAGTTGTTTAATGTGTTTCCACCATTCATATTTTTCACAGTTGTTCTATAAGAGTTAGCCATCTTATCTTTAATCAAAATCATTAATCCATCAAGAGAGAGCCCTGTCAGGTTGAGGAGGCTAAGCCTCACCCTAAAGTAGGTTTGAAATAGTTACTTGAGTTCTTCCTGGTCTGCAGCCTTCCAGGGTCTGATTTTGAGATAACATTTTGGTGCGTCTACCGGGAGCCTGAAGATTATTCATTCCCGAAATCATGAAGTTGAACTTCTGAAGGTAGCAGGAGCTCAGAAGGTTTTCAAGGCTGCACTCTACCTTGGTGACTCCATACAATCTTAAAGTTAAAAAGGTGGCTTCGAGAGGAAGATATACAAGGAGTAATCCTGACCCAGATCCACCTACTGCTGTGGATAATCCAAACACCATCTCAAGGAGCAGGCAAAGATTTCCTGATATACCAGGTACTTCATCTTTTTCGAAATCTTTGTTCCCTGAATTTTCTAGAAGTCCTGAAGATAAAATTGTGGATGATAAAATTCATGAGGTATTGTTGAGGTCTGAGAACGAAGAAGAACTTATTGGAATTATTTTAGATTTACAAAAAAGAGGCATTGATACTTCATCCTTAGTGTCACAAAAAGATAAGGAAGAGTTTTGGGAGTTTGTTACTTCAGAATTACTGTTAGAAGAAGAAGATTTGAATCAACTCAAAGAGCTTGATCCTTTTGAAGTTTTGCTCAAATCCAAAACTAGTTTACCCCTCCCAAATTGGAGTTCCTTTGTTAGTGGTTTGCAAAGTCCAAATAGTCCTTTTCGTACTAATACTTTATCTTCTGCCTCTGCTAGTCCAAATAGTCCTCAGACACTATCTCACACTGGTTCTGGTCCCACCGGTCATACAATACCTATTATCACTGCTCCTCCATTCATTATGGCTATACCTGCTAGGTATGCTCCACTAGCTCTCCCTGGTGTTTTACATGATCTTCCTAGAAAATATGCTGCCAGAATTCCAACATGGGGAGGAGATGAAGATATTACAGCAGAGGAACATGTGGATAGTTTCAATGATTTTATTGATAGGGAAGAAGTGGATGATGAAGATGTAAAACTAAGATTGTTTGCTCAAACTTTCATTGGGGAAGTCAGAAAATGGTTTAAAGCCCTTAGAGCCGGAAGCATTCATAGTTGGGTAGAATTTGAAGATAGCTTTCTAAGGAAATGGGGAAACGGAACCAACCCTGTCCAAGCCCTTACTGAATACAACAATCTTAGAAGAGCTCCAGAGGAAACTATCCAAAACTTCTCTAAGAGGTTTAATAAAATATACAATTCTATTCCAGCTCATTTGAAACCTCCTGGAGCTTTGGCACAGTTGAGATATGCTGAATCATTTGATTCAGATTTCTCTCTTTTACTCAGAGAAAGGGAGTCTGCCTCTCTTGCTGACATGAAAAATGATGCAATTAAGGTGGAGGTGAATATGATTGCTGCTAAGAAATCAAGGATGGCAAAGACTAAGCTGAAGGAAGAAGAGAAACCTTCTACCTCTGCGCCGGAAGACAAGTTTGAAGCAATGATGAAAACCATGGAAAAATTGATGGACCAACTAGCTCTTGGGAATGCTTTTGCTCCTCCAGCACTGCGGGAACCTCAATTCAGGAACCCTCAGTTCAGAAGACCTCAGAATCAGCAAAGGCCAAGAGACAATAGAAATCAGCAGTCAGATCCTCTAGTGAGACCTCCCTTCCAATAAAATTTGGTAGATGAAGAAGATGAGCCTGAAGTCCCTGAGGAATCAATCCATTGTTTTGATGAAGAAGTGTCAGGGATTTTCTTGACTAAGGAGGAACATGATGAGTCCAGTATGGTAAAATCAGGAGAAGAGCCTTCAGATTTTTTAAAGGGCTATCAGCACGCTATCTTTGAGATGCAAAAGCAGTACAATCTTAGGAATAGAGATGTTCCTATTACAGCAAATAAAGCACAACCCAAGAAGAATACCTCAAGGACAGTTGAAGATAAAAAGGAAAACTCAAAGGTGGTTGAAGGTAAGGATGATTCTCCTCTTATCAAAAAGGATATTCAAATTCTTTCTCCTCCTAAAGAAATTGACAAGACTACTGTTTTTAATCTTGAGAACGAGATTGCAAAAATTAAGATATCAGTCCCTTTTAATGAAATTCTCAAGGTAGACAAATACAGAAGAAAAATTGTTGAAATGCTTAATTCACAACCAGGAGTGCCTGATATCCTAAATGTACAAGAAGATAATCCTATTATCTGTTTGGGTCCAAGACTTGAAGATGAACAAAATGAAGAGTTTCCCCCTTTCTACATAAGCATTAGCATTCATGATATGACCCTACATAATGCTATGTTAGACTCGGGGGCATCACATAATCTCATGCCTAAGGTAATCATGGAAAGACTGGGGTTAGAGGTAACTAGGCCATATAAGGATTTATTTTCCTTTGATTCAAAAAGAGTCCAATGCATTGGTTTGATAAAAGATGTTGTTGTGGGGCTCACACAAATTCTAGCAAAAACAATTGTTATGGACATTGTTGTTGCAGACATTCCACCAAAGTTTGGGATGCTTCTTTCAAGGTCATGGGCAGCAAAAATCAAGGGCACAATGCAGATGGATCTTACATATGCTACCATCCCAGTGTTTGGTGAACAAAGGAGGTTGTATCACGAGACAAGGATGGCCTACATGGTAAGCAGCAAAGACAAGCCTCAGAATTTTCCTATTTATTCATGTGATACTGGTCTTGGATCAGCTATCCTTTTCAATGAATCAGTTGGAAGAGAATCACAAGATGAACCTGCAGAAAATCAGTGTCAAGAAGGGCAGCAAGGAGATGAAAGAGACATCATGGGCTGCTGGTCATTATACTTTGATGGATTAGCAGGAAAAGAAGGGGCAGGAGCTGGGATTTGGATCACTAGTCCAACTGAAGAAAGTAAGTTTCTCTCATACAAATTAAACTTTGATTGTACCAACAATATGGCTGAGTACGAATCTCTGATTTTAGGTTTGTAAGCCTTGATAAAATTGAAAGCTAAAAACATTGCTATTTGTGGAGATTATGAATTGGAAATTAAACAAGTAGAAGGTGCATATCAAACTAAGGATACAAGGATGAGAGAATACAGAAACTTAGTGTTGGAGATGTTGGAAAAATTTCAATCCTATTCCTTTAGCATCAAAACTAGAGATCAAAACTCTATCGCAGATTCTCTTGCTGTTTCTGCCAGTCTCTTTATCATTCCTAAGCACTCTTCTGAAAATTATGAAGTGGAGGTTCGCCATAGACCAGTCATACCAGATAATATCACAAATTGGCAAGTTTTTGAGGATGATCAGCATGTAAGGAACTTCATTGAATTAAAAGAAGAGTTTGAACACAATCAGATAGATCGACAGAATATGTTAATAGAGTCAAAGGAAAGTTCTAAAGTCTTACAATTACAAAACAACTTAATTCCTAAAGGCCTCATTCCCCTTGAGAAATTATTTGATCAAAATGATGTGTTCAAAGCACCAAGACTACAAGCTAATGAAGAAGAAGTAGAAAGCTACAATTTAGGAGACTCAGTTGTGCTTAAGATAGTCAAGATTTCAAAATTCCTTTCCGCTGATATGAAGACTAAATATGTTGAGATGATGAAAAGATTCATTGATGTTTTTGCATGGAGTTATGCTGACTTGAAACAATATGACTCTTCAATCATACAACATACCATTCCTATTAAGCAGAATGAAAAGCCTTTTAAGCAGAAGTTAAGAAGAATTAATCCTCTTCTAATGCCACTGATCGAAAAAGAAGTGAAAAAGCTCTTTCATGCTAAAATTATTGTTCCAATCAGATTCTCAAATTGGCTTGCTAATTTGGTACCAGTCAGAAAAAAGAATGGAGAGATCAGAATTTGTATAGACTTCAGAAACTTAAACAAAGCTTCATTGAAAGATAATTACCCCCTCCCCAAAATGGATTTCATTCTGCAAAACATTGTTGGTTCACAAAGGATGTCTATGCTTGATGGTTTCTCAGGGTACAATCAGATTCATGTTCACCCAGATGATCAGGAGAAAACGGCCTTCACCACACCATGGGGAACATTCATTTATGTAAAGATGCCATTTGGCCTCATGAACGCGGGAGCCACTTTCCAGAGAGCAATGGATATTGCTTTTGCTGAAGAAAAGGACAAATCAGTGGTGGTTTATCTTGATGACATCACAGTTTTTTCAAAAAAGGAAGAAGACCACTTAAAGCACCTTGAAAGGATCCTACTGAAGTGTAGGAGGTTTGGTATTTCTCTAAACCCAACCAAAAGTATTTTCGCTTTAACTTCTGGCAAACTGCTTGGTAATATTATTTCTGAGGAAGGAATTAGGATTGATCCTAATAGAGTTAGTGCAATTCAAAAATTAGATCTACGAAGGAGTAAGAAGGAGATTCAATCCTTTCTTGGGAAAGTTAACTTTGTTAGAAGATTCATTCCTAATTTTGTTGAAGTTGTCAAGAACATAACAAAGATGTTAAAGAAAGGAGCAGATTTTAAATGGACAGTTGAAGCAAAGAAATCATTTGAAGAGATCAAGAAGGCACTTACTCAAGCACCAGTACTTATCAACCCAGATTTTACCAAGGAGTTCCTTATCTTCACATTCGCTTCTGAAGACACAATTGCTGGAGTTTTACTGCAAAAAGGAAATCTAGGTACTGAACAACCCATTTCTTTCTTTAGCAAGACATTAGCCAACGCTGAATTGAAATATAATATCTTAGAGAAACAAGCCTATGCATTGGTGAAAGCAATTAAGGATTTCAGAATCTATGTTTTGCACTCTCACATTGTTGCCTATGTCCCAAATGTTGTTATAAAAGATATTCTTACACAAGCTGATCCAGATGGAAAAAGGGGATTGTGGAGGACATCACTATTGGAAAGCCACTGCAAACAAGGTCTTGAGAGCTGGCTATTTTTGGCCAACTATGTTTAGAGATATCTATAAAAAGGTAGCCACATGTCATGAATGTCAAGTGTTTGAAGGAAAGAGAAAGCTTATGCCACTGCCCTTGGTTCCTATTTATGTTGAAGCACCTTTCCAGTAGTGGGGATTAGACTTTATAGGGGAAATCCATCCTCCTTTATCAGGACAGCATCGCTGGATTCTCACAGCCACCGATTACTTTACAAAATGGATAGAAGCAATACCCACAAGGCAAGCAAATGATTCAGTGATTATTTCTTTCTTAGAAAATAATATATTATCAAGATTTGGTTGCCCAATTAAGATCATTACAGATAATGCTCAAGCTTTCAAGTCCAAAAGGATGATTAATTTTTGTCATCAGTATCACATCTCCATTGGACATTCCACTACTTATTATCCATAGGGAAATGGTTTGGCTGAGTCATCAAACAAGAGCCTTGTGAGAATCATTAAGAAGTTGCTGCAAGAAAATAAAAAAGCTTGGCATTTGAAACTGAGATATGCTTTGTGGGCTGACCGGATTTGCACAAAGAGGTCCATTGGAACATCACCATATGAGCTAGTATATGGGGCAGAGGCTATATTTCCAACATCCCTTGGAGTACCAGTAATGAAGTTGATTCAAGGACTAGAAGAGGAACCAAATGCTATACAACGAAGGATCAATCAGCTAATAGCTTTGCAAGAGAAAAGAAATGAGGTGTTTGACAGTCATCAACAAAACCAAAACAGAGTCAAGAGAGCATTTGACAAAAAGATCAAAGAAGTTACATTCCAGATCCATGATAAAGTCTTGAAATGGGAAGCTAGAATTGAAGAGAAAGGTAAACATGGTAAATTTGAAAATTTGTGGAAAGGGCCATATCAAATTTCTGCTTTCCATGGGAATAACACCTACATTCTACAAGAGATTGATGGAACACCATATTCTAGAGGACCTGTTAATGGCAGGTTCCTAAAGCATTACAATTGATTAAATCTCTACCAAGTTTCTCACAACATTGTATATTACCATTTTATTAGTATTTCTTTGTTGCAAATAAATCACAAGCTGAACAGGAAGCTCAAGCCCGAGGTGAAGGCTCACAAAGCTAGAAAAGGATGCTTGTCAACTCCATCTATGTTTTCATAAATTGGACAAAGCACTGGACATACGAGTTCTTAGTGTACTACAGGAGCACACTATCCCAAGTGGAGCCACTGTTATCACTTAGAACTAAAACTGATATATGTAACTTTTCATCCTAGCCCGATGACAAAGGTTAGTGCTAGTCTATTTTTGTTTTAATTTTCTTCCCTTAGAATCTGAAGTTTTGAAGAGTTTTTGAGTCAAGTTATTCTCAGCTCCCATTGGTTCCCCTCCATCCACCATTGTTTTATAGCCACCTGTTATCTTATGTCAGTCACCGTGCCTTTTTGTAATTTCGCAGCGCATATACACTATTAAAGTGTTTTCGCAGCGCAATCCCAATTAGGTAGTTCCGTAGCGCAATCCTGATTAGGCAGTTTCGCAGTGCATCATTCAAATTTAAAACTGACAGCGCTGCGAAATCATGGATTCATACATTTCGCAGCGAATCTTTCCCGAAATGTCAAGTCCGTTAGGTGAGTCATAGGTCATGTCTTCTCATGTCAGCTCATGTACCCCTCTTATCACATTTCACCACTCATTGCCACTATCACCACCACTAGATCTGTTGATACGCACGAATCATCATTTCCAAGAAAGACCACCGTGCATAAATCTTAATGATGGTCGTAACTCTTGCATGAATGAAAAATCTGCAAGATTACAACTTCAAAGATTTTAAATGGCAAAATTTAAAATTCAACTACAAAGATAATCAAGCGAGGCTAATAATCAAGCGAGGCCGAATCCAAATAGAAGTTGAATCACAATTCCAACCGGAGCTGGTAGTCATTGTTTGCGAAGATTTGGAAGAATCAATGGAGAAAAAGGAGCACAGATCCGGCAAATGTCTAAGGACTGAGCCTGAAGGCTTCGATATAACGCTGAGAAATAAAGAGGTGGAGAAAGCATTCAAAAAGGCTGGGTGCTGGAATTTTTGCAAAAAGTTACAAGGAGGACACGCACAGGTAACTAAAGAATTTGCACTTAACTTCACAGGCTTGAATTCAAAAGTAGCGATGATAGAATTGCAGGTTTCGCCAGAAGTGATATCTACTGTGACAGAGATCCCACGAGGACAAGAGCAATGGTTTAAAAACTTCAAGTTTGACATGAATCCTTGCAAGGAGTTTTTGAAGTATGAATTTGTAAATGAAGATTTAAGTAAGGCAATGCCGAGGAGTTATGTCAAAGAATATTATGCTCATTTACTCACCGGCATACAGAAATATCTGACTTGTGAAGGAAGGTATAACAAGGTTTACTCTTACCATTTTAAACTCCTTTTGCATTTCACAGGGAAGGTCTCCATAGACTTACCTTTTTATCTTTTCCGTAGTTTGAGTAAGATGTGTGATAAGGTACAGCTGAGGAAAGAGGATTGTGAAACCTCTTTGTTTCATCATGGTTTGATCAAACTACTGGTTTTAGATGGGCTCGAAAAGGTAGACAGAGATTGGAATTCATTCATTTTTATGGCTGGCTTCAAAAGCCAGACTGGCCTCACTCCTCTACCTGCTAGAGATTTTACAATAGCTGAGCTCCAAACAGAAGCAAGAGCTAAAAGAGTTCCAAATTCACAAGTAAGAAAACAAGTGAAGCCACTCATCATCCAAGATCAACCTCAGCAATCAACTAAGGGAAAAGCTCATGGTAAAAAGACTGTACCTGAAACAAGCACATCTGAAGTAGTCTCAAGGATAAGAACAAGAAGCCAGATGAATAAGGAAAAAGGTAAAGCTATAGCAGTTGAAGAAATTCCAGTGTCCAAGGGAAGTTTAAATGACTTATTACAAACTATTGACTTTGAGCAGTCTCTACCAGTTCAAATTGAGTTGATACAGTCAGAACAAGAAAGCACCAAGAAATCCAAGGCCTCAAAAAGGCTTACATTTGATGAGCCAGCTGAAGAGTTTGTTTTTAAAACTAGAAGGCCTATGACAAGGAGATTCCAACAAGTACAGGAAGCACTGCCAAGAACAGAGGAAACAGGGGAAGGGACACAACGCCAGCAAAGGAAGAACACAGGCAAAACAGTCATTACATCCAAAGAAGAAAATGTAGCAGACCTGAAGAGCAAATTGGAAGCAGCTAAGCATGAGATTGCCAAATTGAAGAAAGCTGCTAGAAGACATGCAGTCATACAAGCAAACTATTACACAATTAAAACCCTATGGGAAGAAAATGCAACTGTAGAAGTGGTTGATAGTAATACACAATTTCACACCTGGACAGTGTCGGCAATCAAAGAAGCCAAGTACATCAGGATGATCAATATGCAACTAAGAGCTGGGAATAAGGTTATGAAGAAACAGATAGAAAATCTGAAGGCACATCTAAGTCGGCTTAATGGACCTGCTAAATGAGTTTACATTTCAAGTAAGATTTTGTTTTGAAATTTTGATAAGTTTGCTTGATCTTACCTTCCTGAAGAAATCTAAATCCCTATTCAGTTTTGGAAAGTCTAAAAGAAGTTTTGGCAACCAAGTACTCCATTAATAAAGGTCTCGGGTTAAAAACAAGGTTTTTTAAACAACTCAGCAGTTTCGTAGCGTGCTACGAAACTGCTGAAGGTGATGATTTCAACATAAATCAAGTAGTTTTGAAGTTGAAGCAGGAAAATTTCGAAGGACAGTTGTATACAACGAGAACACCTGAAGTTACAACAGCCAATCAGACTAGCACAAGTGGAAATAAATGGTTTGAATCAAAAAGTGGCAATTTTGTCATATCATAAGGAAATTGAAGCATGTATCAGACAACTTGAATACGTTTTCCTTTTTGTTTTCGAAACAGTGGATGACACATCATCAAATCAGGTTTCATAATAGTGGACAACACATCAAAATGTGGCCACCGTCATATTTTGAGGGACAACAATTAAAAAACCGACTTATGAATATTTGAAGATCATAAAGCCGAGAAGCAAGGATAGTCTCCTAATATTTCTGGACAGTGAAGAAGATACATCATCCAAGGTCAACATGGAGCGTTAAACACCCATCCCAGCCAAACTGAAAGAGAACCAGATGTCAAAGAAAGGAATCATTTTAATTAAATCCATCATGCATGTAATATGGAGTTAGAGTCATAGTTGATTTAGATCTCTAAAAACTCCAGTCAACACTTTGTTGTATTTATTAAGTAGTTAGAGTTTAAGAGTTGTCAGTAATAGAAGTAGTTTCCGAATTCCCCTCATGCTTGAGGAGGAATCTCGATCAGTTAGAATAAGAGCTCTATATATAGCTAAAAAAGCAATGTAATCAGGGTTGGAAATTTTATGGAAAAATCTTGTATTTAGCCTATGTAAGACTCATTTTCAGTAATACATGCTTGAATTTACTTCTCAGGATTCATGAAGGATTTTTTATGTTCAAAATATGTGATGTTGTCCTTTTCTTAATTCTTACAGTGGTATGGATGTATAATCACTCAGAATTCACTGAATGTGCTCTAACTTCCTGTATACATTTAGAAACTGTGTGGTCCCATATGAGTTTATGTTCTGAATGTTTAAATGCTGAATGCCCTGACTTCCATGTAAGGTTGAGTTCATTGTTATATTGAGGTGCTGTTGACTCCATAAGCCCAATGGATAGTTGTTTAATGTGTTTCCACCATTCATATTTTTCACAGTTGTTCTATAAGAGTTAGCCATCTTATCTTTAATCAAAATCATTAATCCATCAAGAGAGAGCCCTCTCAGGTTGAGGAGGCTAAGCCTCACCCTAAAGTAGGTTTGAAATAGTTACTTGAGGTCTTCCTGGTCTGCAGCCTTCCAGGGTCTGATTTTGAGATAACAGTTTGGACATCTAGCCACTGCTGAAGTAAAGGGAAACAACACTATTGTGATACAAAATCTTGAGGGACTATATTCCACTTATCTTGTTAATGGACAGTTTCCTAGACCATTACATTCAATACTTAGAAGTTGAAGTAGATTCCATTACTATCATTGTAAAATGTCCGGTTTATTTTACTTTTAAAACTATCAGTTTGAGTTCTTCATAGCAAAGACTCCATAGCCCGAGGAGAAGGCACATGGATCTGAAGGTTCTTTGCATTCTACAGGAGAAAGCAAACCCTAGTTGGAGCTAACGTTGTAACATTCTTGTTTTTTATCAGTTAGCTATTAGATAAAAAATCAAAATGCCATAAAAAATGATAAGTTAGGATATGGACCAAAAAAAATATGGAAAATAAAAATGTTAGGAGTAATTATTCTTGCAAGTCCATATCAAATAAAATGATAGGGTAGTTTCTCTAAAAAAGGAAGGAAAAATGAAAAGGATAGATAAGCAACAAAAGAAAAATATTTTCTTTAGAAAACAAATTAAGGTTGCTAGCTCAAATGCACCTTTGAAAAATGTCCTCTTGATTAATAATGGTTAAGTTCTTAATTGTGGTTTAATTGTTGTAATAAAGCTTGATGGCCTTATAAAATAATTGACTAATGACACTTATGTCGTATTGCCAGAAATGACAAAACAACACATCTAGCGCTGAGAACCAACGTATACTTTTCAACGAAGATCCTTCACTCTGCTCGAATCAAAGGTGGATAAAGCCTTTTGGTGCCCCCTTGTCCATTTCCTGTCATAGTGGGGGGGGGGGGCACGAAAAGCAATTTTCATGGCTGTTGCCTTTTGCAACTTGGCACCTCTAAAATGTTTCGGACCCGGAAGGCCTGAAACCAAAAATCATTATGACCCCCCCATGAAATCTGCTTCTAGTTTTTCTTCCACCTTACCATTGACTTCTCCCGCACCTTATGCATACGTTACCTTCAATCCAATAATGAATCTCCACGTCATTCATCCGTTTTCACTTACCCATTCACCGCTCACCACGTTATAATACCGTTACCCATATGCTCCAAAGCCATTGTTGTGCCTGATTATCTATTTAAACATTTGTTAAGCATTAATTCGAATTTCTCCTACAAATTGAATGCCTATGGCTAGATATAAACAATCAATTGAGCCTAATTGAACCTATAAATCCTCCATGGCTCCAATCTTTGCCACTTTTCGCTTCCATCCATAAACCAAAAGCACCATTTTGTAGCTTTGTGTATTTTCCCCACTGTCATCAATTTTAGGTTAAAAACAGCTCCTGAATTTCCCTTACAATAGTTATGTCTCCTAAAGCAAAGATACAGAAGACTACCAAAGAAGGGAATCCCTCCACTATCTCCCTTGATCTGGATCATATGCCACTTGTAGACTCCCTTTTCAACATCAATGACTGTGAATGTGAGTTTGATTTCTATGAATTACATTCATGGTTAAAACTGAAATATACCCATCAATTCCATGATCTAATCTCTTGGTGTCAAGCTAGGTATGACCCTGTGCAACGAACATTAATGACTCGGGATGGAAAAATCTTGGTTACCATCACTACTCAGAGGATATACCAGATGCTAATGATACCTTCATTTAATTCCCTTACCCATTTCTCACCTGCATCTCTCATATACCTCTACAATAAACTCACCTTCCCACATAGATCTCTTATCTTTGAACTTTTCCTACTGAAAGATGCCAAATTACCTAAGACAAATCATCCCTATTCATCTTCCATGTTCCCTAAAGCTACTACACACATTATCTCTTTGTTATCATACCTCCTAGGTTATGAAAGTGACTAAGTTGTTGATGAATCCATCCTTGGGTTCTTTTCTATTTTTAGCAAAGAATATCAACCTGCCTTCATGTATAATTATAGCCACTTTCTAGTTGATAATATGCATGAACAATTTATGAATTTGACCACACAAGGAGTATTCAGGCAGAGTTTAGTTATAATTCATCTAACTTTCTTTCAACAGGGAAATCTATTTCCTATTCAGCTGAACAAAAAATATGAGTAGGGAGTGAATCAATCAGTGATTCACTGGATAGAGCTAGTAAGAGTAGGATCATTAAATTTTACATTCTCCCAATTCATTGATTCCTTCATATGTCCAGTTCTCCAATTACTCAACAGCCAGGTAGAGCCCAGAATTGGAGAAGAAATTAAGAAGACACTGCGCCTATCAGAGCAAACCAAGACTGACGACTGGTACCTATACCAAAATTACACTGAGATTAGGATCTATGGCAGTGATTTGGTTCCATACAAAATGCCTAAGTATGTGCCAATGAGAATATTCTCAATGGAATACATCAAGCAAATGATAAATGTGGATGAATTCTATTTTGTCTCAGGAAAGAAGAAATTAAAGTTTAAGCTCAAATCCAAAGTAGGGAGTTTCATTTATAACACTAGGTTTGCAGGTACAGAAGCAGACAGATTACTAAAGAACATGAACCTCCAACCAAGATTCAATTCATCTTATGATCCTTTTGGGATTATTTCAGCTCTCAGAGTGTAGTTGAAGGCGACACCTTACAACCATACTCCTAGGCTAGAATTAGAGAAGTTCATGAACCAGGAGCAATGGTGTGAAGGTACTCTCATAGAAGTTGATGAACAAGTTATATCAACTCCTCAGACAAAGACTCTAGCTACACAGAGTACTCAGCATAAAGGAGAAAGAGAGAAACCTCAGTCAACTATAGAACCAGGTAAAGTGTACTATATCTTACAAAAGAAGTTGAAAATTGGGCTGTCAATGTCATCAAGAAGAAAGCCACTAGAGATAATTGATCTTGGAGAATTCAAAGATGTTTCATTAGTAGGGATCACTAATCTCAAGCCTCCCTCTACTTCTTCAACTCCTTCTTCAACTGAACTATGGATATTATCCAATCAACTAAGACCAGCTCAGCAGGTGATACTAATATCTTCTGAACATTTTTGGAAATCAAGAAAAAGAATGAAAGTCTTAAATCTCAAGTTTATAGTCAGTTCTCGAAACAGAAATCCACCTCTCAGCATAGACTTCTCTCTGCCTTCGATAATGAAAGAGGAAGGATGCAAATGGCATTTTGGTAGCCTCAGATTCCATTTCCTAAATCCATAGCAGACTACAAGAAGACCAACTTGTCATTTGATGTGAACTAGATACATCTCATTGATCAAATGGATTTGCATAGAAAATCAGGTGAGATGTTATTTTCAACAATGACCATAGCTGCCATATCCCTTTCCAAGCTTAGAACTGCTTTGTCCAATGCACAGTCACAGCTTAAGATTGAAAATTTGTCATCCTTGTGTAAAGATAACAAATTAAAATCTTTATAAGATATCATTATGAAGATTGGATATGATCCCCAGGACTGTAAAGAAATTGAAGAAATACTACACAAGAAGAATGTTGAGATTGCAGCCTTGAAGAAACAGTTGAAGCTACCTTCAATTGAGGATCCACAGACCAAAGAAGTGGTAGCAAATGAATAGCACAGGGAGGAGATGTTAAAGCTCATTATTGAAAAAAATATATAGATCAAGAAAATGGAGGAGCAGAGAGAACAAATGCACAAGGAAAAAGAGATAGCACAAGTTGTTGTGACCTCAATGACAAAAATTCCAATGATAGGTGCAAATTTAAGCTCATGTCCTACTGACATTGCTTCATATTCAGCAACAGGTGAAACAACAAGGTTATCATGGGAGTTACAAGAAAAGAAACAAAAAAATGAGAAGTTACTCCAGAAGTTCCAAGCCCTAGAGTCACAAAAGGTAAAAAATGATACCTTGTATGTAGAAGAAATGCAAAAGTCACATAGGTTAGAGATTAAGGTTAAACAGTTAGAAAGAAAGACTCTAATGGTAGACACTTTGGCCTAGGCCAAATAAGATATCTGGTTAGATATAAGGCACATTATAACAAAAGTATGGCCATCCATACAAATAATTTTTGAGCAGAAAGAACTGATTTCTAAATGCAGGGTAGAGATAGAGACCAAAAAGGTAGCATCAAGCACAAAACCCAAAGAAGCATCAGCAATGATTAGGGTACTGAATTCTAAGACTAGGAAATAGTTACAAGAAATGAACATTCTAGATAGGATATCTACTATTTTGGAAATTAAGAAAGTCCTAGTGAAGAAGAATATGCTAACTTAGCTAAAAACAAATTGTGATGCTTTGAACACTACATTCAGGAGGTTTCACTCTAAATTTAGTATATTATATAAGAAAGGTTTACTAGAGATAGTATCATCAAATGATCAACTAGTAAAATTGGAGGAATAATGTGAAATGCTTTACACCATTACAACAGACAATAGTCAATTTGCAGGAATAAAAAGGCAGATTGCTGAGAAGGAATTTTTGGAAGTTTTAAGCTTAGATCTCTCTAATAAATATGAAATTGGTCATCTTTCTCTCACCAAACCCAATTTTGAGAGATATACCGAAGTTGATGAGATACCTAGAAGGATGGTAAATCTCGAGATACCTAGTGAGAAAATGTGGGATCAATTGTGTGAAGTAATTAATTAAATTTTCATTCCAACAAGAAGACAATAGCAGCAAATTTTGAAGGAACAATCATCAACAACTTCCTATCTAATAGGGACACATCATGCAACAATTTTTCTTTTCCTATCTTCTTTCAAGCTATCTTGTAATCAGTTTAGGATGTTTTGTGTAGAAGTTATATAAATAACTCTCTTCTATGAGTTATTAAAGGTGGTACCTTTCCATAAGCAATTTTGTAAAAGAATTGATGTATAAGTTGTCTCTAGATTAATGATAATAAAGCAAAGGATTCTGAATTTCGTCTCAGAAAATTTAATTTTCTTCTGTAAGTTTTTCATGTGTTTCATTCATTATGCTTATTTTGCATATGTTTAAGTTTTATAGAGATATCAGGTGAGAATGAATATGTTACAATTATTCTTAAAATTCCTTCTTGAAGTTATTATCATAAAGAGACTAAGATATTAGATTGTCCATCTAAAAAGCTCCCTCTAAATCATAAAGTTGTCAGCATCTTATGTAATCTTAAGCATAGTTTATTTAAGTTTTGAACATTGGACAAAGGTTTTCCCAGTTATTGTAATTTATCTTTCAGTTTGAAATCTAAATCAATCATACCTCCTTACTATTCTTTCTAAACACTTTATAAATTCAAATCACTATGTGAAGTCAAATAGCAACCCTTTGATTATCTATTAGTACAATATAAAAGAGTTAATACATCATTCTTACAGTTTGTATGTATTGGTCCTCCATAAAAATGAAAACCAAAACCCCTAAAACAAATATCTTAGATGCTCTGAGATGATCAATTGACCATTATCATCTCAGAGGAACAACACCTAGTCTATTACCTTGAGTACCGAGGGCTCATTTCGGATAGCTCTACCTCCCATGGCTGTTATGTTCCTGTGACTGGTTCTCCTGTATAGACTTCTCCTGCTCTTACACAAATTGGAACAACAACAAAGATCATTAAAGAAAATAATAGGAAAAATGACTTTGATTTGGGAATTAAAAGCATATACAGTCAAGTCATATGTCTCATCAACCATTTTTTACGCAGGCCCATAATTAATTTGATTTCCATCCATAATGGTTGTCGTTGTTTCTTCAATCGAAAATACCTTGATAATTATTACACATATCCAATCGTCATGCAACCTTTACCCGAAAATCAATTTAATAATTAGCATTCAATTATCCATAGCTATTTCACACGCTATTCACACACAGACCATCTCCCCTCCAATGGGAAAAAGGACGTCAATGTATGCAAATCATGTAAGAGGAAAGCACATCAATTGAGGATTCATAAATGCAGACAACCAATCCAGAAAAGCACGCAATTTATGACAAAGAAATTAAAGCAAGAAATGTATTAGAGGTAAAGATGGTTGAAAAAGATAAAAAATAGATATCTGCATTATTATGTGAAAAGATGTTCGCTGCAAGTAGTATTAGTAAGGGATGCAGAATTGGCGGTAAGTTGTAATGACTGTCATGAATTGATTGGACAAATATATAATATAATTAATATGTGACATAGGTTACCATGCATATTGTCTTGTAAGAGTGTTGTTTAAATGGGAAACCTTCTTAGAAATTAATCCATAGGTGGCAATAGAATAGAGAGCATTTGGAAGTGTAACATAATACTCCAATACCATAAGTAGAGCCACTACTACCAGCAGGCATTCATAGCCTCCATAGGGTTTCTTTTTAACCCTAGAAATGAGCTAGAGTCCTCCTTTTAATATGTAGTTGATTCTTCTTTTTCTACCATAAAGAGACCATTATGCTGGCATGGTGACTAGATGGTCTTAGTTCCATTCACGAAGATATAACGAAATGATCAAGCTGGCTCGTAATGATACCCCCTATCCTTATGATAGTTTGTAATCATCAAGAAGGTCATTACCTTGGTTTGGTAGCCAAAAATGGAATGTCACATGTTACATCTTTATGACCATGGTAGACTGGTGTTTCAGGAACAAGTACCCTAGGGATTTGGGTTAGAACCCCAACAAATCAGAAGCAAAATACAACAAGTAACAGTAGTACAACTTAGGAAAAATGCTTATATAGTCAAACTACGTCAGAGAAACCATACTCAGATTTCCTTCATTCGAGTAGGTCCCGCAGGGTTCAGACCCTCTGCAACTCCCAATGTTCTTCAAACCTGAAAAATCATTCAATTCGAACATACATAGTAGTATAGAAGTAAAGCATATTCACGAAATTTGACTTTATATCATATAAAAAAATGATTCATCATACATCAAAACAACATTCATATATGAATTACAACATAATTTGATGCATAAAAAAAGTTAATTTCAGAAACAAGACAACATTTCTTTTATTGCAGTAAGCTATAAATAACATGGAGAGAATTCACCTTAGTCTTCTTCTTCTTGCTGCAAGGGGAACCATCCCTTCGATTCGTCCTATCCCAACCTTCAACAATCTTCTTCCATAACCAACACCATGATATCTCAAGCAAGAGGGAGAATATCTATAATCAAGTAAACAAGGGTTTCCTGAAGCTTAGCGAAGTGCATGAGGCATAAGGATTCATCAGACTAAATCAGGGATAATCTCAGTATAATAACTCTATCTCTTCTCCTCCTTTAGGCCTTCCCATAGAAGTCTATTTATACTTGTCCCAATTAGTTTTTTAGTTGGGAAATAGTTGGGAAATGGGAAATAAGAGGCAATCAACAGGTAAAACCTGTGAACTCCACCCATAATTAAGGAAATTTAATTTTTAAAGTGTTTTAACACATATATGTGGATTAGGTATTGACTAACCAGTGTGTACACACTTTTATCTTAGGGAAAAGTAGCGTACATGGAATAAAACATTGTTTTTAATATATTTGGACCAAGTCTAGAAGGAGGGGTTGCCCTAGGCCATAAACCAAGCATCACAAATACCAAGGGTGGTAAATGGTACTATAATAGTTGGCTCATGATGAGAACCCCTATCCTCTTTAAGACAATATTCATTGCATTTGCATATTTCTTTATTTTTATTTTTCTCATCTTTTGATGTTTCTATAAAAAGAGGGAGGCTCATTTGCTCCTTAAGAGCCAAAGATGGTGTAAGAAGTAAAAATATTCCAAAGACAGGTTATACTCTTACCCCTATCTCATCATTTCGAAGGGATTTGTCCATTTAAAAGTGTAGTAAATAAGTGAGCACGGTTTGAATTAGTGAATCATTTTATGATGTGTCCAAAAAAGATGTATATCCAGTCATTATCGAGATGCACCATATCAACTTTTGGATAAAGATAACCATCAAGATGCTTCATAAATCATAATAGTGTTGATATTACTATTTTTCTTTAAGTTAAGCACAAATCCACTTAAATAATGTTTATTCGAAACATAAAAGAAAAAGAAGATGACATAATGATTGGCAATGAATCAAATAAAAGAAACCACAATTCATCCTAAAATAAATATAAAAGTGTTGTTCAATTGTTTGAATGATAATTGTTCAATAATTTGAATATGAAAATTGAAAAGAAAGCAAAACTGTTGTTCAATTTATTGAACAACAATTGTTCAATCGATTGAACAACAAAATCGAAAAGAAAAGACACAAGGTTGGTGTTCAAATGATTCAACAACAATCATTCAATCATTTTAACGACAAATATTAATAAGAAAAAACACAAAAGCATTTTTCAATTGATTGAACAACAAAAGAATTGAAAATAAAACTCAAGAGTGTTGTTCAATCGATTAAACAACAATCGTTCAATCACATGAACAACAAAAATTGAAAAATAAGAACACCAAAGGGTGTTGTTCAATCGATTGAACAACAATTGTTCAATCGTTTGAACAACGAAAACATATAAATAGAAACACAAAAAGTGTTGTTCGATTGATTGAATAGAAATCGTTCAATCGTTTGAATAGTGAAAATTTAAAGATCAAAAAGTGTTGATCAATTGATTGAACAACAACCGTTCAATCGTTTGAACATCGAAAATTTAAAGACAAAAAAAGTGTTGTTCAATCGATTGAACAACAATCGTTCAATCGTTTGAACAACAAAAATTTAAAGACGCAAAAAGTGTTGTTCAATCAATTGACCAACAATCGTTCAATCGCTTGAACAATGAAAATTTAAAGACACAAAAAGTGTTTCTCAATCGATTGAACATAAATTGTTAAATTGTTTGAACAACAAAAATTTAAAAATGTAAATAGTGTTGTTCAATCGATTGAACAACAATCATTCAATCATTTGAACAACGAAAATATAAAACACAAAAAGTGTCGTTCAATCAATTGAACAACAATCGTTCAATTTTTGGATAGAAAATGTCAACAAGAACGCAGAAATGTTGTTCAATCGATTGAACAACAATCATTCAACCGTTTGAATAGTAAAATCAAAACCACAAAATTGTTGTTCAATGAGTTGAATAGCAATTTCCACACATAAAATAAGTGTTGTTCAATCGATTGAACAGCAATCGTTCAATCGATTGAATACCACTTACCAAGCACTAAAAATAAGAAAAATCCTCATATTTACATGGTGGTACCTAACTAAATTACAATCAATCAAAAAGAATATATACATTATTTACAATTTAAAAAAAATCTCAATTTTTTGAAAGAAAAGCCACAAGGTCATCACTCTTTGCACCTAATATTTGCATGGAGGGGTCCTCACATACCTACTGGTAGAAAGACTGCTGGGTGAGTGGTTTGTGGTATAGACGCACTCGATGCCCATTCACCTTAATATAATGGCTAGACCCATCAATGCTAGTCAAAGAAAGAGTGTCAGTGTTATGTACTTCTTGAATCTCATAAGGGTTGAGCCATCTTTTTTGCAAATTGCTCGAGAATTTCTAGAATCTGGAGTCATAAAGGAGTTCCCAATCCCCTTTTTGAAATGTCTTCTTTTTGATGAGGCTATCATGCCACTTTTCGCTTTGTTGCTGAATTATTGCAGTCCATTACAAAGCTAGTAGTTGAGCTTCATCTAGTTCATTGATTTGTTGCAGTCGCTTGGCTTGTGCTTCTCTTAATCTAGCCCCACTTCTTGAGCCATTTTTAGAGTCTTTATTTCGAATTAAATCTTAAAAATAGGTTCTTTTCCAAACACAAGATAGTACGAAGAGTATTAAGAATTATTCCTCCAAGTTGTGATATGGCTCATAAGGCCTTTGGCAGTCTAGCAGCCCAATCTAACCAATGTGTTGAGATTGTTTTGGTCACAATTGCTTCAATGACCTTATTGCTGGTTTTGACTTGCCCATTCACCTACGGGTGATATGGGGAAGTGATCCTATGTGTAATGTAATGGTTTCTAAGAGAGCTAGTAATCTTGTGTCCTACGAATTTCGCTTCCCCATATGTTATCACTTCCCTCGGTAAACCGTATTGCATGAATAGCCCAAAGAGGAAGATAATCACATCTTCCTTTGGGCTCTTGCTAAATCCACTATTTCTGCCCATTTTGTCACATAATATGTGGCAACCAATATGTAGGATTTGTGTTTCAATGGTGGTTGGAATGGGCCAACAAATTCCAACGCCCATCGTTCAAAGGGTTTTATGACTAGTTGGGGTTACAATGGCATTTCATCATATTGGCCAAGTTGGCCCATCCTTTGGAAGCTATTAGAAGCGTAGGCATATTTCTTATCATCATTAAAAATAGTGGGCCAATAATAGCCCATATGTAGTACCTTATGCCCCATCCTTCTATCTGCGAAGTGACCTCCACAGGGTTCGTCATGGAAAGCTTTTAGGATGTCATAAATATCATCATTCTGAATGCATCTGCATATACACATGTCAGAACCTATGAGAAAAAGATATCTGCCAATCCAAGAGAATCAAGTGCTGTGATGAACGATATGTTTCCTCTCTCTCACTATCAAATTCCTAGGCAGTTTCCCTATTGCTAGATAATTTTCCACATATGTGTACCATGGCATCTTGACTATCACGAATAAAAAAATTCATGTGGGAATTGGTCGTCCACTACCAGTCGATCATTTACCTTTGGGATTCGAGACAAAAAATCAGCAACTGGGCTTTCCTTTCTCAGATGATCCTTAATAGTAATTTCAAATTACTACAAAAGAAATAGTGTTATAGACATTTTTGGGCACTTCAACCCGAATCATAAATCTCCATAAAGTAAGGGCTCCTAAGTTCCTAAAAGTGTTGCTTCACTACCTAAAGGAACAGGATCAACTGATTACATCATCTCCCAGAAGTTCTCCACTGAAAACGGCTCATAAATGGTCAAAACTGGACCATACTGAAAGCTCAATGCAGAGGGTGTGATGCATATCACTTTCCTAGTGTACAAGGTGCGATGCATACTAAATTGTTCCTCTGTAGGGTGCGATGGTCGGGAATGGACAAATGGCAGGGACAAAAATGCGAGGTGGAAGATCATGGAATCTTCCAGAAGCTTCCCCTCTGACACTTGCCTCTCTATTTTCAACCAGGGATGAGCAAGAGATCATCATTCTCCAAGTGGAAGTAGGAACTATCAAAGAGAGGACACTAATCAAGATCCCATAAGATGACTCACCTCTCTGTAATCATCTATATATGGATCCCTCATCACAAAGATCCAAGAGGTTGGAATTTTGTATCTTATAGAGAAGTGTTGTTGGTTTTCTGGTGTACATCCATAGTGTTGGGTGATCTAAGCTTTTCTTGAGGTGAAGAAGGGCTTCCTACCTAGAGGATGACGTTGGGTTAGAGCACATGGTTGTAATCCTCTTGCTACTTTTCATCTTATTAAAGCTATTCTTTTTTCCTTCCATATTCTTGTGTACTTGTTTATATATGCATGTATATGGTTAATACACATCTGATCCTGTATTATTTATGAATTTAGATCCTTGTTTCTTGGATAGTAGTATGTTGCTGTGATTCCACAAGTTCTTTTGAAGCTAGGTAGACAAAGAAGAAGCGGCAAAGCTCTATCAAGAGGGAGAGGAAATCAAACGCAAGACTCAGGTTGGTCTTCTTGGTTCTCCTCTCATCTATTTTCATAAAAGGAAACAATAGTAGACTTTGATTGTTTGTTTTTGAGATAGCAACCCATATTAGTGGGAATAGCATTATCTGAGTGGACACTATTCTCGGATAACACTTGTGGAAGAAGATGGACACACAGTTAAGTTTCAGCTCTGCTTATCACCTGCAGACCAACGAGCAAACAAAGGTGCTAAACAGGAGCTTGGGGAACCTGCTACGAAGTTTGATCAAGGAGAATTCACGAATGTGGGATCATGTACTTGCCCAGGTGGAGTTCGCTTACAATGACTCACCCAATTGCACCACGAGGTATAGTCCTTTCCAGATCTTATATGGCATGCATCCTCGCGACATGCATGAGTTTCGAGATTTGGGACAATAAGAAAGACGGAGTGCTGATGGAGAATATTTTGCCAAGGCAATGAACGACCTACACGAGCAGGTAAAAATGAAGTTCCAGGATAGCAGTCTAGAGTATAAGCAGTAGGAAGATCTGAAATGGCGAGAGGCATAGTTTGATGTGGGGGATGAAATCCTCGCACATTTGTGCAAGGATCATTTTCCTAGAGGTGCATATAACAAACTGAAATACAAGAAGATTGGCCCTTATAAGATTCTGCGAAAATTTTCAGCCAATGCTTATGAATTACAACTGCCACTAGGAATAGGTATCTCACCCATCTTCAATGTGGCAGACCTATTTCCATATACTGCCAGTCTAGAGGAAGACAGTATAGCACAACCTCCATGGGACACACAGGAAGGGAGTGAGACTTGGATGAGACAAATGCTTTACGCTCATCCCCTTGAGATCGAGAGGTTTCTTAACACTCAGGTGGCCAAGTGAACTCAGGGGAAAGAATATCTCCAATATCTGGTCAAGTGGAAGAACCGTCCCATTGAGGACAATTCATGGCTTAACACCAAACAGATAGAGCAGGTGGGCTATTCAGTCGAGAAGCTCATGGACCGGAGTCATGAATTTTTCTTACCCTGGGAGCCTGATGTAGGAGCATCCAGCTAAGGGTACCATGAGCGGGTGTTGGTCTCAGCTAAGGAGGACAGGTTCAATGTCATTTATTTTCATTTACATTTTCTGAATAAAACAATGTCTAGGAACTAGTTTTTTATTCCATTATTAGTTGAGGAATATTAGGAATAGTACAGTTAGGATAGGGTCATTACAGTTACGTTGTTTTGTCATTTTCTTAATCCATTTTTACAGTTATCTATTCATTTGAAAAAAAATATAATATTGTAAATCCTACTGCAGAAGAAAACCCAAAATAGTTATCAATTGTGTAACTATAAAAGTAACTAAAGGATAACTGAGAACAATTCAAGTGACTGTCTAAATACAATACAAAAACAAATGTAATACTTTCTGAGGGGTTTCAATGCACGAGAACAAAAACACAAGAAAGAGAAAATAATTTTCATTTGAATATCTGAATCCATCTGTAAATAGTTTGTCCATGACATTCATTTTCTTTCTTCTAATTATTGTGTGTGCAAACTAAATAGCACTGCGTGTTCCTATCTATTATTCTTTTCTTTTTTATTAAACAGAAAGACATAATTACTGAATTCAATAAAGAAGCCATATGAGTGTTCCCAGCACGAAGTTCCGGCAGCCACAACAACAGTGTTCAAATACATGAAAGCAAACATCAGTATGAACCATTTCGCAATAGAATGAGAGTACAACCGCTAAGAAACGAAACTAGAAACAGAGGTAAACCACTTACACAGAATTCTTGTTAATTCCTCCTTATATAACTATCATACTGGCATACATTACAATAGTGTTCCGAGCGCTCAATTAAAAACAGAGTAAGACAACACGAGACAGTAAAACCCCAAAATCGAGGGTTGGACCCTAGTCAGTCACCACAGAACAGGCGAATAAATTATAAGTGTCCAGAGTTGAACCACAGTCAAAGTTTACATACAAATAGAGCCAAGGTCACTCGACAGGAAAGATAATCAAAAGAAGGAGTACTAGGACTTTTCCCAGTGACATGATAGAGAAGAACCAAACTACAAGTTAACTAATAGTAGCAGAGAACGACCCTATCGGAGCCATTGCTCGTAGTAGTTTCGTAGACCATGCCTAGAACAAACCCTAACCTGCACAGTGAGCCAACAGAGCATGTCAGTCAAATGCATGCCAATAATAACCAGGAAGTAACAAAAAGAATTGACAAGAACAACCAGAAGAGTCGCTTACCTGAAGAGAATTTGCGTTGGAGGAACGAAACCCAAACTGAGCCATAGTCAACACAGAAACCCTGCAGACAAAGAAACGAACACTGTCAGTGTTGAATAAAACTGAAGAGGGAAAGCTATAGCATGGAGAGGTAGCTTACCTTGCCATGGATCGAGCGAAGTCAAGGAAGCCATTGTGACTGTGACCTAACAGAGTACATAATAGTCACCCATCAACCATAAACCAACAACTGAAAGCCAACCAGAAAGACTGTAATAGAACAAGACAATATAATAGAGGAAGGTATAATAACCACGCGGAAGGAACATCAATAACCCTCTCACACAGACGAAGAAGCCTTCTATATAGTGCCCAGGCAACCAGGCGATGAAGCTGCAAGTGCGGGCAAAGATATCTCGCCACCAGGTGGAGGAATTCATAGTTGGGCGAACGCAAAGCATTGCTACAAAGCTCTATACAGTCGTGAGCAAAAGCCCTCATTGCAGGAACAAACCCTCATTGTAGCATAACGAAAACAAGAAATGACCGAATGAAAGTGGAATGAGGGTTTTGGTAGAATCGGAGAGTGGGAAAACAGAAATCGAGGCAAGTACAACCAGAATACCAGACATTAATTCCAACATAAATGTCGACAACCAAATATCCCGGATAATCATTTTCTTAAGCCTATTCATATGGACTGATCCCAAATTATTTACTAACCAACGTTTAATTAAACTCAATCATAGTTACGGGCTGGCCCCATTAGAGTATGGGGAGTTGATATGTAAACCGTAATATTGTTATAGTTTCATATTAACTCCTCCCATCCCCGCCTTCCCCTAATTATTATGGTTTAAGGGTGGGGGGAGTTAATATCAAAACTATAATGATATTATTTTTTACATATTAACTCCCCTCAACCCCCACTATAATAATGAGGGTGGGGCTTGGGGGAGCTAATATGCAAACCATAATAAATTAATGAGGGTAAGGGGAATTAATATGAAAACCATAATAAATTAGTGAGGGTAAGGGGAGTTAATGTGCAAAACATGATAATTTTATGGTTTGCATATTAACTCCCATCGGGCCATCACCCCACTTTTAATATTATAGTTTGAGAGTGGGGCTAGGGGGGGTTAATATGTGAACTAAACATTATCATTTGCATATTAATTTCCCCCACCTCCACCTTCATTATTATGATTTAAGGGTGAAGGTGGAGATGTGGGAAGCTAATATGCAGAACATAATATTATTATGGTTTGTAAGGTGGGTGGGTGTGGAAATAATATGCAAACCATAATAATATTATGGTTTTCATATTAATTTTGCCCCACCCCCATGGAGCATGGGGTGGGGTGCATTAATATTCAAACCATAGTATTATGGTTTTCATTTACTATGGTTTGAATATTAATTGCCCCCCACCCCCATTGAGAGTGGGGTTATGGTGCATTAATATTCAAACCATAGTATTATGGTTTGCATATTAACTCCCCTCACTCCCACCCTCAAATGAGAGTGGGGGTCTGGAGGAGTTAATATGAAAATCATAATATTATTATTCTTACATACTAGCTCCCCCCAATTCCACCCTAAAGTGGGAGTGGAAGTGAGAGTGCGGGTGGAGGAGAGTTAACATGAAAACCATAATACTATTAAGGTTTATATATTATCTCCCCCCCATCCCCACCTTCAAGTGAGAGTGGGAGTAGAGGGGATTTAATATGAAAACCATAATATTGGTGGTGACAGGGAGTTAATATGCAAATCATAATATTTAATTGGTTTTCATATTAACTCCTCTCACCCCCACTCTCAAGTGAGGGTGTGGGTTGGAGGGAGTTAATATGTAAACAATAATATTATTATGGTTTGCATATTAACTCCCCACACTCCCACCCTCAAGTGGGGGAGAAGTTAACATGGAAATCATAAAATTATTATGGTTTGTGTATTAAATCTCCCCCCCCCCCCCTCCTTTATTATGGTATGCAAATTAACTCTACCTACCCCACCCTCTAGTGGGGGTGGGACCTAGTTAATATGAAAACCATAATAATGAGGGTTGGGGTCTGTGGAGTTAATATCTAAGCCATAATATATTATTATGGTTTGCATATTAACTCCCCCCATTAGAGATATTTTGAGGTAAAAAATGGGCCTCCTAAGAGATATAGTAAAATATTATGAGTTATATATTTTATGGGGAAGGTACATTTAACAATGATTGAGGGGAGCTAATATGTAAACCATAATAATGAGGGTGGGGTCATCGGAGTTAATATGAAAACCATAATATATTATTATGGTTTGAATATTAACCCTCACCCATTATTGAGATTTTGAGGTAAAATATGAGACTCCTAAGGGATATAATAAAAAAAAATGAGTTAGGGATTTTATGGGGAAGGTATATTGAACAAATCACCTCCTACACTACCTTTAATATATATTCTAAATAACTATGATTAAATTTTAACAATTGATTAGAAACAATAATTATAATAAAAACAACATTGATGAACTCAAGAATATATTTTAAATTCCCAAAAAAACATTGTCCTTAAACATTTATGTCTTGGACTTAGAAATAAAATTAAATAATAAATATATATTCTATTCAAATGTAATTTATATTATTTTTAATTTAATACTTATTTCATTCAATTTGATGAGACATTCTATTTATTTACTAGTTTTTATTATTTTAAATCTATATTCTTTATATTATGTAAATTAAATACATTATATTTTAGAACGGTTACTTTAAAATATGTTATTTAAATTAGTAGATTTATATTACAACACTTTACTTATTATAATTTAAGATTAATTTTCATATATTTAATTAGTATTTCATATTTTATAATATAAAATGGTAAAATTTATATACAAATCAGTAAACTTTATATTATTTAAATTAACATTTCATATTTTATATATTTAAATTGTGTTTCATATTTTATATAATATAAATGGTAAAAACTTATAATACAAATCATTAAACTTATATTATTTAAATTAGCATTTCATATTTTATACGATAATAATTTGCATTATTTAAATTAATATTCCATATTTATATAATATGAATAGCAAAATTTATAATACAAATCATTAATGCTGTGTGTAATTAATGATTACTAATTTAAAGATTATATGGTATACATCCGACAACTAATAAAATTAATATACAATTTAAATAATGTGTTGAACGAATATTGATTTTATGACATTATTTAAATTAGTATTTTATATTTTGTGTAATATGGAATGTAAAGCTTACACTTGAGAGTTACTATTATTGGTGCCTAATTTACTACACTTATATAATATGATGGATCCTCTCTTGGTCTTCTTCTCTTAATTAGTTATATAGTTAATGTTTTACATAAATAATGAATTTGTTCCATCAAAGTAGTTTTCATTTTCTTAGATTTAGTTGAGTTTTTCATTTATTTGTTTTTACATGATTACCATTATGAGGTTTCTTTGATGGTTTTTTTTGGTAGTTAATGTGTATTTTAATTTTATTTTTGTATAGCACATATTGAATTTAAATAAATGTGATAAATATGATATACTTATAACATAATATTTTGTAAAAGCAATTTCACATATATGTTATATTTAACATATAAATAATTTTTTAGTAGATAGTTTGTTACATCAATTTATTGAGAGAGGCTTGATGCTTAGGATATAAGTCAAGAGGGAATATAAATTATTTAGGATAAGAGGATGAAAGTTTTAACCTCAAAGTGTGATGAATATGTTGTAGGATTAATTGGACTCAAATTCTTGGACTTATCTTACCCAAAAGTGTAATTGCATTTGCTTCCACCCTAGTAAGTCTAAGATGGCAGTAAGATTCAATCTCAAATTAATGAAGGTGGAGAGTTCGGTGGCAATGACAAAGAAAATTTATAGGTAAAATAGTTAAAGGGGAGACACTTAAGCTATGGATGACCAAGTCACCATAAACCCAGTTTGGTCTAGATTCCAATGTTCTATTTGTTGGTTCGAGGATGGATTATTATGAATAGTGTGGAAAATGTGAAACTAATTTTAACAAAAGAATCAAGATGAGATCCATCAGGTTTGGTTTTGAAGCATTTGAGTTCATATTTTGATAATAAGTAATAACAAAACTACATTTAGAAAATATAAGTGCTAATG
The DNA here is from genome assembly GCA_000404065.3 of Pinus taeda. Taxonomy (NCBI): domain Eukaryota; kingdom Viridiplantae; phylum Streptophyta; class Pinopsida; order Pinales; family Pinaceae; genus Pinus; species Pinus taeda. The sequence continues at coordinate 82,155 of APFE031499943.1, forward strand.
CATGGTTTCCCTTGGAATTGTGGCATAGCAAAGATGTTGGGTAACTCTATTACCTATTTTGTTACATATGAAGAAGGTTGGTTAGAAAATGTGTTTAGGAGAATGGATCATATATTGGTTGAACTAGATCTCAAGCAAGGTCTCTAAGTGGAGATACAATTGAGTGAGGAAACCAAGTCTATACTAAAAAATTTAACATGTTGGAGAGTGCTATTTAGATATGGGTTTTGTCATGTGGTTGGTTTCCTGCACTTGATCCAACATTTGAGGAAATAATGAACCAATTGAGGATATAAAATTTTCTTTTAATTAACTATATTAAAGAAGCATCAAGTAACATAAATAATTTCCTACATCCAAATCATGTATCTAAACAAATTTTGATCATCACTCCATTTCCCAAACTTCATGCTAGTTATTTTCATCTCAAATGAAAAACATGTATACGTATCTGCTAATGAGTAGATACATCAATTATAGATTATATTAGATTCTTTTTCCAATCCTGAATATAATTTTAATATATTTATGTAGGATTACTTACTTCCATGTGCTCTTATAATTAATTAAACTCCATGAACTATTTATGACCAAATACATTTTAAAGAAATTGATATATTTTTTAATGCTCACCCCACTTCTTCCTTTTTCTTTATGATTATTTCCACTAAAGTAGAAGTATATATTTATTGTATATTTTTCCCATCCATAAACATAAAAAAAAAAAAAAAAAAAAAAAAAAAAAAAAAAAAAAAAAAAACGAAAAAAATCATCTAACTGATATCTACCAAAAATACAGATAGCACATAAGCTAAATAGTGCTAGTCGATATTATTTAATCCCCATCCTCAATCTTCTTTTGGCTTGGTCGTTATTTTCCACTAAACTAGAAGTATATTTTACCTATCCAAACTAGAAGTATATTTTACCTATCCATAAAAATTAAATCATTTCTCCTTGATATTAACCAAAATTGTAGAAGGATGTATGCCAACGAGTGCTAGTGAATATTATTTAATCCCCATCTCCATTATTCTTTTGACTTGGCCATTATTTTCCACTAAACTAGAAGTATATATTCCTTGTATATTTTTCTTGTCCACACAAATTAAATAATTTATCCTTGATATTCAACGAAAATATAGACGGATATATTACAACGAGTCTTATAATAGTTGAATTACCTCCATACCTAACTTTTACCAAAATCATTATCCCCTCTTGAAGGCCATCCATTACACTAATGGTTTTTCCTACTCTGAAAATTTTGTAATAAATAGGTCCAGTATATAATATCTGTATCATTTGATGTTATTAAAAAACCAAAATATTTAAAACCTTGTAGAATCCATAATATTATTAAATGGAAGAAGCTACAACATTTGTACTATTTCTTCTTTTCTGTAGCATTAAAGGAAATCAAGGTTAATTTCCATTCCTGATGTAGTGTTGTAAACCTATAGAATTTCATGTGAATGTCATGTTTTCTTACTTCTTTTAGAGATCCATTACTAAATATAAGAACATTTTCCAAAAATTAAAGGTGGGTTAAGAATAAATTCCTTTATGTATCTAACTTTTTATGGCTTCAACCATCCATGTTGCCCAAAATTTCCCTACTTAGACCCTCAACAATGATTGGAAATATTAATGGTGGCTAGGGGAACCCTTGTCTCAATCCCCTAGAAGGAGTGAAGAAAGTAGACATTGACCATTCATTTTTTGTATAAACAATGAAATTTATTAAAATAACAACATTTTATAGAATATTTAGTTCAGATGGACCAACCTGTAATATAGAAAACTAGATTGGCCATGTCTAGTTGCCATTGAACAGGGAAAATTTTAGGGGATAATATTCACAAGTGGGCTAATTTTCCATGTTTTTTCCAAAAAAAAAGATTCACTAATTTCCTTTTTTTCTAAAAATGATTTGCCCACATTTTATAGTATACAATTATTTTACCTAAAAAATAGCCAAAATTTTATATAGAGTAAAATAAAATCATTAGAAATATAAATATTTTTACAATAAAAGTTTCCAAACATTTTACGATTTGCATATTAGGGAATAGTAAAATTTGTCAAGGTTTCCAAACTTTAAGATAAATATCCATCCTTAAAATTTTCCTTGCCATTGAATACCAAAATGCATCAAAATGATGGGTTCAAGACTGACTAAATTCATTGACGAGTGGCATTACGTTTGGAAATATATGCCTGTGTAATGGTCTGGCATCCAAAGGAACTACCTCCCATCCCTCGCCCTCCCATACCTCAAATTAATTCCATGCTAGTAAACACTCCAACTACCACTACACCATATCAAAAATTTGTTCTTGAGTTTCCTTCAACAACACGATCAAAGAGAGATAGGGCAAAGGTCAGCGAAACCAACACCTCTATGCAGAGATCACCTACAAACATTCGATTTTCATTGTGACCCAAACTAGTGACATAACCTTGTCTTAAATAGGAGTCCTCTCTCCCCTCCCATTTTATTAAATCCCTCTCTATAAAAATTAGGTTGTAGATTTGCAACTGCTCATGAATTAATAATCAAAATCACAAGACAAAAACCTACACTACTATTATGCAAACATTAATTCACAATTTTAAACAAAAATATCAGACATGCAAGAAGGAATAACACATATTCAACAAGTATTCTTATCTAGGGAAAGAAATCTGCTAAAAACCCCAATGCTTTGTTGCACTAATCAAATGAATAGAGATGTTTACAATATCTTTGCTCAACTGAGCTCACCCTGCAAATGCACAACCTATCTCTCTGCTCACTAAAGGCCTATGACCAAGACTTAGTCAAATTTTGTCTCATCTTGAGCTCCTATTTCCTTGCACTATTTCTTGAGGAATTAGCCCATATTATTTAGGAATTTCCTCTAATTGAATTGCACAATTTCTTAGGTTGATCATCTGACTACATGCAACACTTGTACATTCAAGAGTAGGCTACAAATGATGTTACATTGCCTTGGAATCTCCACCTCAACTGGGTAACTCGATTTCTCTGCATCCAATAGCTATTGTGAGCTGATTAATTGATTAACTAGATGATGACTAAGTTTGACTAAAGTTCCACTACTTAATTGACCTTCCATTGGTTCCTCCAAAAATTGGAACTAGTTTAACTGAAAGCAACATGAGATAATTTACCTTGATTGCTATAAATTAACAATCACACATGTAGAACTGAACTCTAACTCCTCCAACTCGCATTTACTAAGTAACACAAGTTAACATCATCCAAGTTGTCTACTGATGTGGAAATTTGACTTTTCTCAATTTAATCAAGGATAACTCAATTTGAGAATTTCTTGTTGTAGTTTTCAACACTCTCTCTTCACAAGAAAGGGATTATCAACCACCCCTCCTACTGCTTTGGAACTCGAACTTCCCTCTTGACAAGGCCTTTGTCAAAATATCAGAATATAGTTCCTCTATTAGAATGTAATTCTTATCTGCCTATGGGCACAATCATGTAAATGGTGATACCATATATCTATATGCTTGGATCAATCATGAGAAATAAATTTTTCAGGGAGCTTGATGCAACTCTGATTATCTGTTAGGTCCCTATACTACTAGTGTAACCCGTTATTGTTATTAATATAACTCTTTATTGTTATTAGTCAAACCCCATTATTGCATTATTGTGCCCATGTAGTCCCCATGTTGTTATTATTATGCCCCATAGAAGCCCAATATTGTTATTGTTGTGTCCCTAAAATATTATTTTTATGGATGCTCTGATTATATTGGGACCCCTTAGACTCCTATATATAGAAAGAAGACCTTGTCATTTGTATCATCCAATAATTGCTCGTTTGTGTAATGTAAAGGAGGTTTCCCCCTCGAAGAGGCTGACTTTTAATTCATTGATCTATATTTCTATCTTTTTGTGAGCTGGTTTCATAACATTTGGTATCAGAGCTTTAGATTCTAGGGTTTCGCTGCACCAAATAGGTCATCGTGACATTTTCGATGTAACTTCTACTCTATGAAGTTTCAGAAGCTAAAAAAAATCCTATTTGAGAATAAATCATTCTGAACCTTGGGTCTGAATTTCAGATTTTGTCTCACTATAGTTTCGGCGATATGATCTGAGGAAGTTAGGGTTTTTGCAAGCTCCAACATTCCATCGCAAACAGGTCATCATGGAATTTTCCCTATCAATTTTTTTCTACAAAGTTTCTGACTCTAAAATTAAAACCCTTTTGAGCCGAAATCTTAATGAATCTTGGGCCCAAATTTTCGATCTCATTTCTCTATATTTTCGAAGATATGGATCAAGACATTTAGGGTTTGCGGAGGCTCCCGTATTACATCCTAAACAGGTGACCTAGGGAACATTGCCATAAATTTCTATCTGAGCATCAGATTGAAGTTTCATAAAACGTTACAGAAAGAGGACGGCCTATATTTTTCTTTGTATTGGTTTTGGGTCCAAAGGTAGAAATAGTGACAGATGGAACTTCATACAAGTTCACTTTACGAAACCAGTCTATAATCAAGTCATCATGGTAGATTTAGCGTAACTCTTCCTTGGAGAATCAAATCTTGATCAGACTTGTGGGGTTGGAAAGAGGACTCGGTGGGCTACCTCAAAATACAATTTTAGAACTTGGAGATTCGAAATTACAGAGATACAACAGACTCAATATCGAGCTCCTACAAAGTGAAAAAAGGTGTGTAATTTTTTTCAAGTTTTACATAAGTTTAGTTGAAAAAATAGTTCGAAGTAATTCAAAGGGCGTGGAAGCTAAGATGGATGGTATAGAAGAAAAAATTAAAGGCAACATGGAATATTTGAAGACAAATTTGATAAATTTGCTACAAGAAAGGTTTACTAATAGCGAAAGGGTAGTAAAGGAAACTCATGATGAGAACAAAACAAATGTTAATCATGATTTCATAGACTCTAACATTGCATTGAAGACCCACCATGTTCGAAAGATGGATATGAGGAAGTTTGATGCAAGGATCCTGTAACATGGATACTATAGATCGAGGAATATTTTGATCCCCATAATGTGCAAAACACAAAAAAGGTATGCATTGCAACTTTATATTTGGAACCAAATTAGTTTGTATGGTATCAATGGCTTTTCTCTCATAAATAATTTTTCACTTGGTAAATTTTTACGAAAGAAATGATAGCACATTATGAGGATACAAAAAGTGACACCTTTTTAGCCAATTGATAAATCTCAAACAAAAGGGTTCAATGATGGAGCACATTGAGGACTTCCAAAAATTGAATATAAGGGTAAAAAATATTCTAGAGGACCATAGGACTGATGTGTTCATAGGGACTCTAAAGGATAACATCCAACATGAGGTTCACCTTTGGGACCCTCTTCATTGGAGAAGGCATTCAGGTTGGCAAGAAATATGGAAAGCAAAACTATGGCAACAAGGAAGCCTACCACTCACAACTATAAAGATGGAAGTGTTGTTTCCCCTAGCCTTTCACCACCTACAAGGTTGACACCACAACAATTGGAAGAAAAAAGAGAAAAAGGCCTTTGTTACAATTGTGATAGAAAATACACTAAAGGTCATAAGTGTACTGAGAAGGAACTAATTTACATAGATGGGGAAGAGGAGCAAGGAAAGGAACAACAAATGTCAAAAGAAGAGGATACACACCAGGAACCAATCCTAGAGAAAGAAGAAATGAATCTGACCATATCTTGTAATGCATTAACAGGAATTACCACTCTTTGAACTCTCAAGATGGAACTCTCAAGATAGAGGGGCATATCAATAAGAAAAGGGTAATAGTGTTGATTGATTCGGGTACTACCCATAATTTTATTCATTGTAAGATAGACAAGGAATTTAATTGCTTCCTATATCCAATATCAGAGTGTCAAGTAATGGTTGCAAATGGAGGAACCATAAATTGTTGTGGAAAGTGGCATAATATCAAGCTATCCATGTGATAATATGTCTTGAATAGTCCAATGATTTCCATTCCAATGGGTGGTGCAGATATTGTACTAGGAGTCCAATGGTTACAATCTTTGGGTACGATAGCTTTCAATTTTCAAGAACTTTTCTTGAAATTATTTTGGGAAGGAAAGGAAGTTGAATTAAGGGGTATTGAAGGGAAACCATGAAAGATAATCAACTCTAACAACATGACAAAGCTTCTAAAGAAATAACAATGGGGTGTAATTGCACAATTATGTTCACTAGAGGTCCCACATCAAAATCATCTATTTCTCCAGATATCCAACACGTTTTGGACAATCATTCCAAGTTATTTGAGACTTCCAAAGGCCTCCCACCTATTCGTGATCATGATCATGCTATTCATTTTATTCTAGAAAGTGTTCCCCCAAACATCAGGCTTTACAGATATCCATATGCCCAAAAGAGTGAAATTGAACATATGGTTGCAGAAATGCTAGAGGTTGGTATAACTCAACCTAGTCAAAGATATTTCTCTTCTCCAGTGGTATTGGTACACAAGAAGGATGGATCATGGCACATGTGTCCGGATTATAGGGAGATCAACAAGCTTACTATTAAAGATAAATTTCCCATTGCTGTCATGGATTAATTATTGGATGAATTACATGGAGAAATTTACTTCACTAAGTTGGATCTTCGTTCAAGATATCATCAAATCAGGATGAAGACTGAAGACATTCTAAAAACAACATTTAGAACTCATGAGGTTCATCATGAATTTTTTTTCATGCCTTTTTTCCTTACCAATGCACCTTCTATATTTCAAGGTTTGATGAATTCCATTTTCAAACCCTTCCTTAGAAAATTTGTGCTAGTATTTTTTGATGATACTAATCTACAACAAGTCTTGGAAGGATCACGTTCAACATGTTGATATGGTGCTAAGACTATTGGAGGAGAAACAATTATATGCAAAAAGCTCTAAATGTTTCTTTGGAGTACAAGAGGTGGAATATTTGTGTACTCAATTACATCATAGCTCATCTTATCATCCTTAATCTGATGGGAAAACTGACATATTGAACAAATGTTTGGAAGGATATATTCATTTCTTTTCATCTAATAAATAGACACAATGGGTCAAGTGGTTGCCCCTGGATGAATGGTGGTATAACACTTCCTTCCATACTGCAGCAAAAATGACCCCATTTATGGCACTTTATGGATATCTTCCCATGTTCACTCAGTTTTCCATGTTTCATGCTTAAAAAGGTTGTAGGTGAGAAGATCCTAGTTAAAACAATATTGTCAGAACTTGATGAGGAAGGAAAAATCATATCGGAACTGGAAACAGTCACAAAAGAAAGAAATCGACAGCTACAGAATGGATCAATTTTAGAGTATCTCATCAAGTGGAAGAGCTTACCCATTGAAGATTCCACATGGGAGGATGGGAATTCTATATAGAAGCATCCAGTACTACTCAAGTGTTGAGGACAACACCTTTTGAAGGAGAAGGGAATGTTAGGTCCCTATACTATTAATGTAACCCCTTATTGTTATTAGTTCAACCCCCTTATTGTATTATTTTGCCCATGTAGTCCCCATGTTGTTATTATTATGCCCCATATAAGCCCATTATTGTTATTTTTGTGCCCCTATAATATTATTGTTATGTAGGTTCTGATTGTATTGGGACCCCTTAGACTCCTATATATAGAAAGGAGGTATTTTCATTCGTATCATCCAAGAATTGTTCATTTTTGTAATGTAAAGGAGGTTGCCCCCTCGAAGAGGCTTCGTTTTAAGTAATTGATCTATATTTTCTATATTTTTGTGAGCTGGTTTCATAACATTATCACAATAGATCACAGTTGGATCCATAATCTTACCAGAAAATCCAACAAGTATCTTTCTCATTGAGATCGCCTCACATGTTTCTTGGATAGAAACCATGTATTCTACCTCTACCAATATGAGCGCCGCAAATATTTTATTCCTACTATACCAGGAAACTATTGTAGACCCAACAATGAAAATTCCACCTGATGTACTCTTTTAGTTTGATGGATTCCCTACCCGATCTGCATCTATGAAGCCACATAAATTCACTACCTATGTATTTCTGTACCATAGTTCAAACTATGTAGTGCCTCTGAAGTACTATAGAAGATGCTTAGCTACCCTGCAAAATAAATTGATTGGCCTAACCATAGCTCAGCTTAGTTGGTTGAGTGTATAAAGCATATATGGTCATGTGTTCACAAGATACATTGGTGAACCCACCAACTACTGGTAAGAAGTAGCATCCACTTCCTCATTTAAAGTGGCATCCTCTTTCCTCCAGTTGGTCACTATAGGTGTGTCCACGTGTTTGCAACTGTCCATGTGGAACCTCTGAAGTAGCTCATTGGAATACTTGCCATGAGAGAAAAACAGTTCCCCATTACCTTTCCATACTTCCAATCTGAGGAAGTGGTGCATGAGACCCATGTCTTTTATTTCAAAATCTCTTGCAATGTCCTCCTTGCAAGATATGATTAGCTTCTCATCACCAGTTAAAATCAATTCGTCAACATATAAAACAATAATAGAAAATTTACCTTCTACCAATATCTGATAGAGGTCTGCATCTACTTCACTTTTGGTGAAGGTCCTCCTTGCAAGATCCGATTAGTTGCTCATCACCAGTTAAAATCAAGTCATCAAAATATAAAACAATAATCAACAATTTAACTTCTATTAAGATATCATAGAGGTTTTCATCAGCTTCACTTTTGGTGAAGCCCAAACTAGTGAGATAGCTACCGATCCTAGTGAACCAAGCACAGGGTGCTTTCTTGAGATTGTGCAATGCTCGCTTGAGTCTACACACATGAGACTCTCGATCAAAAGTCTCAAAATCTTCTGGTTGCTTTATGTACACCTCCTCTTCAATAAATCCATTGAGGAATGCTATTTTCACATACATCTGGTGGATCTTCCACCTCATCTATGAAACTAGAGCAATAATTTATCTAATGGATGAGTACCCTACAAGAGAAAAGGTCAACTCATAGTTAATCCCTTGAACTTGAGAGTACCCCTTGGCCACAAATTTGGCCTTATATTTCTCTATGCTTTCGTCTGCTTCATGCTTTACCTTGAATATCCATCTTGAACCCACAATTGGTTTGTCTACTCCTCTTGGGACCACTTCCCAAACAATGTCCTTTATAATGGATTCATATTACTCCACCATTGCATCAACCCATATAGGTTTCTCTACTACTTCCTCAAAATAGGATGGCTCAGTCTCTACAAGCTCAGTCATTACAGCCATGTAGCTAGTGTACCGATCTGGTGACCTTCCCTACCTACACTAATTTGAAGGAGCACCCACATTCTCCCTCACATCCTGCATAAGTATCTCAACTTCCCTGGTCCTTTTCCTGCTTTCTCTGGATGGTTCCAATTGAGTGGCTATTTCCACTCTCTACTCCTCAACTTGTGGTTGCTCCATAACTTATTGAGGTTCCTCCTTTGGAGCTAAAATATCCTCTTCTAGTGGGAACTGATGCCCCCTCTCAAGAGAGCACTGCATGTCTTTGTCTTCATAAAATTTTACATCCCTTCACACAACTTTAATTTTGAGGCATGGAAAGTACACACAGTACATGTGGGGAGTTTCTATGTAACCCACAAATAAACCAAATTCTGCGGTCAGCTCTAGCTTCTTCCTTGATTATTTGGAGACATGGTAGTAAAAAAAGGCTCCAAAAGTATTGAAGTGTGACACATCCATCTTTCTCAATCCTCCTTCGGTGTAATCATGCCCAAAATCCAATGAGGAATCTAGTTCTACAAATAGACTGTTGTGTTGCATGCATCAACCCAAAAATGTAGAGGTAGGCCTTTATCATGAAACATAGCCCTCATTTCTCCCACAATCCTATAGTTCTTTCTCTCAGCAAGTCCATTATGATATGGGTTGCGGGGCGTTGTCAAATCTAATCAAATGGCTTCTTTTGTACAATTGTCTTTAAATTCATTCGACGCGTACACACCTCCATTATCGCTCTTGAGAGCCTTTACCTTCTTTCCCATTTCTTTCTCAAATAGTGCCTTGAATTGTAATAACTTGGAGAATGTCTCATCCTTCTTCTGCATGAAGAAGATCAAACATTTCCTTGAGAATTTATCAATAAAAATGACAAAATATTTGTGCCTGGTAGTGGAGGCTACTAAGAAAGTTCCATAGAAATCATAGTGGATCCTTTCAAGGAATGCATGTGCTTTGTTGTCCCAATCATGTAATGTGAATTTTGTATACTTACCCAAAGTACATCCTTTTCATACATCATACTGCTCAAGTGCTCCTTTGGGGAGGCCTGTGATTATCTACTGCATATGCTCAGGTCTTCTATGCCAAAAATCATCAACATCACAACCTGACACCTTCTCTACCTTTGTTCTTAATGCTGCAAAATCCTCCACATCAAGCTTGTACATGCTCTTCACATGAACCTTGATCTTCTCCACCTCTCCCATGGCTATGTGTCTCAAGAATGCATTTCCTTTGATCAATATCACAACATAACCACGTTCTTCCAAAACTGCAATAGAGATGATATTTTTCTTTAGGCCGGGAATGAACATGACACCCTTGAGCCTGAGGGGGGAGACCATCTCCCTCTCAAAGGTGAATATACCAATCCTAGTCACGTTATAGCTTTCGTCATCCCCCATCTTGTTGTGCATCTGCAAATCTTTCTCGTCTAAGTCACTGAAAAAATCTCCATTTCCTGTCATGTGGAATGATGCACCTAAGTCCAAGTACCACATTCTCCCCATCATTGTGTTGGCCATGCATGTAATGAGGGCTAATTAAAGTTCAAACTATCAACCCAAAGCTTCACCTGCTTATCCTCCTGATGTCTTCTTTCTTACCTTCTTGTGTGGACGCTTAGTGGCATAGTGCCTGAATTCATGGCAATGGAAGCATTTAATTTTTGACAAATATTTCTTCATGCCCCCTTGACTAGATTTTGGTTTGGATTGGGATTTATTCCCTTTACCCTTCCTTTTTTTTCTAGACAGTGCAAAATTTTCTTCATCCTCACCCTTTATGAAGTCCCCTATCTAGTATTCCACCTTATTTCCTACTATACCAAATCAAGCCATAAGCTATCCCAACTTGGTAGTTCTCCCTCCCATTCATTGAATCTTGATAGCTATGTTAACTCTTGCAAAGGCCCATACGGGATAAGGTTACCAAGTCTTCTTCAGGGGCATTAAAACTGACTCCTCCAAGTTCATCACGACACTGTGTAAACTTGCTCAGATACTACAAAATTGTGTCACTCTTCTGCATCTTGATACTTCAAACTTTTTCCTTGAGCACCAACTTCCTGTGGTCACTACTATTCTTTAACAATTTTGTCATTTATTTCCACATCGAGAACAAAGTTTCTTTTCCATGGATATTTGAGACAATATGATCCCATAATCTCTCCAATATTATTCTCCTCACCTTTCCTACATCTTTCTTCCATTGAGCAAGGTTTTGGGCATCAGATGCTTGAGGTTTTACAACATTTGTCTTGATATATTCCAGCAACCCATTGTCATCCAATGCTGCCTCCATGCGATCTTTCCATGCAACAAAATTACAAGTTCCTTCCAAGTCATACTCTAGCCTTAGTCCATTGAAGGCCATATTCTTGTCTCTGAATAAATACTTCTACATTGATCTTCAAATTTGAATCTCTGAGAGACAAAATTGAATTTCCTGCTCTAATGTGAATCCAACTCTAATACCATGTAGAAATTAGGTTTCCTATTTTCAAATGTTCATAAACTTTTAATCAAGATCACAAGACAAAAACCTACAGTACTACTGTATGGACATTAATTCACAATCTTGAACAAAAATCTTGCATGTAATCTCGAACATGCAAGAAGAAATAACACACATGGAACAAGTATTTTTATATGGGGAAAGAAATCTACTGAAAACCCAATTCCTGCTTACTTTAATCAAATGAACATAGATGTATTACAACTGCTTTGCTGAACAGAGCTCGCCTTGCAAGTGCACAACCTATCTCTCTGCTCACTAAAGGCCTCTAGCCCAGACTTAGTCAAATTTTTCCTCGACTTGAGCTCTTATTTACTTGCACTATTCCTCAAGGAATTATCCCCTATTATTTATGAATTTCTTCTAATTTAATTGAACAATTTCTTAGGTTGATCATTTGACTGAATGCAACACCTTTACACTCAATACTAGTCTACAACTGATGTTACACCACCTTTGAATCTCCACCTCAACTGAGTAACTTGAATTATCTACATGAACTAGATATTTTTGGCCAATTGATTAGTTAACTCGATGATCATTGAGTTTGAATGAACTCCCACTGCGTAACTGAACTTCCACTACTTCCTCCAAAAGTTGGAACTAGTTTAACTAAAAACAACCTGAGATAATTGACCTCGATTGCTACAAATTAGCAATCCGACATGTAGAATTGAACTCTAACTCCTCCAACTTGAATTTACTAATTAAAATGGGTGACACAAGCCATTTCACACAAGTTAACATCATCCAAGTTGTTCGCTGGTGTGGAAATTCTAATTTTCTCAATTTAATCAAGGCAAAATCAAATTGAGAATTTCTTGCTGCAATTTTCAATACTCTCATTTAACTGATGGCACTATACAGTAATGATCTAAAAATGGAATGTACTTGTTTAAGGGTGTAAGGTATCAATTTCCCATAATTGCAAATGTGACCTATACACTCCAAGTGACCTTTGAAAATGTGAAAACTTCTTATTTTTTATACAAAGATAGACTATAGGGGCATTCACTGGACATGTCACCTCTAAAGACAGGATGAGTTCCAGAGGCTACCTGGCCCTCTATAGGCTCTGCCTAAAGAAATAATGAAGTAAACACTTAGAAGTCATTGACATACACATACTTGAAGATTGATGTCTTGCGGACTAAAACAAATAAGTTTATGCAGTTGTATAGGTGATTATGTGTGTACGAAAGTTATGTATATTTGTTGTTTAACACTTTATATCAGTTTTGTTTAGCATACCATCTTCAGCAAATAAAGACATCAAAATTATGAAGCAGTTTACCCCTCCTGGGCTACATCTGCTGGACCAAGCCTCTCAAACTAGGCTGGTCCTCTTGTATTAAAAATGCTACAAAGACTAATACAAGAATATGAGTGTCTTGAAACATATATCTAACTGTAAATATAGAATCAAAAGATAGGAATTAGCTAAACATGGTCTTTTCCGAACACTAAACAGTGAAATTGTACTTTATACAGTACTTTCCCCAATTGGCCCTAATGGCCCTTTAAACTTGCATGGAGAATTTCGAGGTGAAGATGACCTCAATTGGTTCTAAAATCTCTGCCATTAGACTCAGAAGGTCGAAAATAGTAGACATAGGCTTTTGAATCACCAAAAATGGATGAACATAGCCCCGAAACAGCTCAAGCACCGAAGTGGACCTAAACGCTTCCCTGAAGCTAAACAGTGAGAAGAATGCTTCAACAGGAAAAACGAGTTGTAGAAATGGATTCCGAATGCTGAAAACCTTCAGGAATGACCTTTGTTCCACATTCAATGGCTGCACACATCCCAATGCAGCTCCCAAACTTATTTGGCCCTAGTGACTTCTGGAACTTCCACAATGCAAAATCACTTGCAAATGACCTCAGATGACTATGAAACCTGTGCCAATGGCTTCATAAGGTCGAAAAGACATAAAATCAAAAAAACATTCTTCCAAAAAGGACTTTCCTTGCCAAAGTTATGGCTATTTACTCCCAACTACCAGCTCGTCCTAAAAAGACTCCAGCTAACTTAAATTAGAGTCCAGATAACCCCGACAGTTTGGTAATCCCGCCATTTTTGGAGTGCCCCGCCAAAAACTCCGCCATCACAACTTGTAGTTAACTGTTTGTGATTAATGGCATGTGACCAACATTTTCGGACTCGAAGGTTATGCTGTCTCGAATTCCGCGCCACCCTTAATTGTCCATTGAACTGTTGGTTAACTATCCATTTAACGCGGATGTGTGACCACCATTTCATTAAACAAGTTGTGACCATTGAATAAAATGTCGGCGGTTAGGGGATTGGCCCGATCTTTTTGGGGCTGCAGTCATATAGTATGGGGGCTGGCCCTTAAGGGCTGGTCCCCTTCGTGCCCCACCCAAACAAACTTTAACGTTCAAATAAAATTGCTCAAGCCAAACATAACATGTCCCACCTACGTAGCGCAATGGTAAGACTTAGGCCTGGTCCGCGGGAGGTCATGTGTTCAATTCCACTCTCCATCCATAGTTTTAACAATGCGCCAACATAATGCTGATGTCACCTTGGGCCACGTGGTAGTTTTTGATTCGCTGCCCAAAAGGAATATTCCAAGGAATATTCTGTGGAATATTCTTTTTTTTTTTAATTTTTTTTGAAAAAAATCAAAAATTAAGAGTCATTGGCGATATTGTTTTTGGCATAACTTCTGCATACGGAGACCATTGTTTGAACCGTTTATGGTACCGGAATCAGGGGGAGGAGCTCTATCTAGTCCTTTAGGTTTGAATTAGTTTTGAGCACTTTCATATTGGAGCATTTTATGACACTTGGTCCTGAGCTCTTGATCACACCTCCCAAATGAGAAGGCTTTTGGTCCCCAAAAGGTTACTAAATCTCTGAACTGAACTATACAGCACTTGAGGAATAGAAATATCCTCTTCCATTCAGCCAAAGGAGCATACTGATGCCAAAATGTCCTGCCTTGCCAACTGTCGTCATGGCAACTTTTCGCTGCATAAGCCAAGTACTCATCGAATCCCGACCAAGTTCTTTCACCAGACAAATCTGAAATTGCAGGAACCAGCAATGAAACTTGCTGATATATGAGCTGAAATCTTCCTCCGAACATGTGGGCTTGCCAACTGTCATGATGCCCATCCATGGCACCTCTGCTCCAGAAGAAGAGTTGCCTCCCAAATGAGAAGGCTTTTAACAGCTGTAGCATGTTGAATGTACTGCAAATGCTCATCCCAAACTCTTGGAATACTTGCTGCAAAAACTTCTCAAAAGAAGTAGAGAACCATGCTGAAATTTGAGCCCTCTTTGCATGCATACTTTTCCAACTCATGGGATTGTGCACTGCTTTGCACCAATTTCCTTCCCTGCACCAAATGACACCAAAGGTACCTTGTGCAACAATAGAATCATTAACAACAAGTTGTTTTGAAATATGCTGAACAATGGACTCAACCATCAACATAACAAGTGTGTACACAACCAACACAAGTCGATAATCAATGTGTGACACAATCGATAATGTAAAAGTGTGCTCACAAGCGACACTAGTCGACTGTTAACAAGATACATTTACAAACACATGTATGTATCAAACACAAGGAACTATATATAGTTAGATAAACACACCTACAACATCTATGTACAGGTGCAACTTCAACTCTTCTTTTCTAAGACCAATAAGTACATCAACCCAATAAAACACATATGGGTGACAAGAGCTGAAATGAAAAACATTGCTACAAAACTAGTGAGTATCATACTCAGCTTTTCCATCTTGTACTTGCATTCCCTTAACAAAGAAATGCATTCAATCAAAAGACATACAACTTTAATTGGCTAAGAATTCTAACCATTTCTTACCAATCCATTTCAAATGCGCTTCCTTTAACTGCACATCGATATCAACATGTGTATCATCCTGACACATATCAATGATGGAAACTTCCTTCCCATTCTTTCCATACTCTTTGTCCAATTTCTTCAACTTTCGTCGAAGCATTGTTGGATTCAGAGTCCAACACCTTTCAGCAGTATCTCCATGCTTATGGCAATAAGTGCAACACATGTTCATCTTCTTGACAGCATGATTTGCATTGTTCAATGGAACTTTGGCTTCTTGCCTCCTTTCCTTCAAAAGTTTCCTGTATGTTGGCATTCTTTTCCAACATCTAGAAACACTATGGTTAACCAAACCACAAAAATAACATGCAATTCTTTTCCAATTCTTATGTGGAAATTTTCCATGCTTTACATGATCAAAGGAAGTGTGATGGAAATCAGATTTAGACCTTTCTCTTTCACCTTCAATACCTTCATAAGGAGGTGAATCAAAAGAAGAAGAAGCTCCCTTTGGAACAGTATATATCCCTTCAATATTTTTAGAGCTTTCACCACTTCCTTGTTCAAGTGCATGCTTATGCACACCTTCTTCCTTCATGGCTTCTTTGGAACTTTCTCCATAAGATTTTCCATAGCCAAGACGCAAATTCTTAGGCCTTACCTCAACCATTATTGGCTCAACTATACCCTGTGCATGTTTGCCCAATCCTTTTCCTTCATATCCCATTTTGGACATCAACTTGGACCCTATGCCTCTGGTATGTTTCTCAAAAGAACCAACTTAAACATTCTTATAAGAATTTGAAGGCAAATTAGAATTGTTTACCTCTTCTTCAAGCTGATACTTGGCTAAGGCTTCTTTGGCAACAAGGAGTTGTGTCTCCAACTTATGCATCCTTTCCAGATTCATGTTTGCAATATGAAGTTGGCCTTCCATTTCCTGCAATTGGTCAGAAAGAAACTGCTTCTCTTCCCTCACGGAATTCAACTGCTCTTGAAGTCTAGAGCTCTTTCTTTCATCCTCATACATTTCTCTCACCATATTCATCATGATGAAAAATTCTTGCCTCAAGCCTTCACTAAAAAATATTGTGAAGGAGGATGATTTTGAGTACTCAGTTATGGAAGTTGTCATTATAAAAATGAACAAAAGAGCTTCAGTGAACTCAAACAACAAGTAGTTTGTAGATAATAAAGCAGTCATCTTCAACATTGCTTAAGACACCTTTCAAGCTACACAATCAAGCTAGTGATGTCAGTCAAGCAAAACTAGAGCTCTGATACCATCTGATCTGAAAATGGAATGTACTTGTTTTAGGGTGAAAGGTATCCATTTCCCATAATTGCAAATGTGAGCTATACACTCCAAGTGACCTCTGAAAATGTGAAAACTTCTTATTTCTTATATAGAGATAGACTATAGGGGCATTCACTGGACATGTCACCTCTAAAGAGAGGATGAGTTCCAGAGGCTACCTGGCCCTCTACAGGCTCTGCCTAAAGAAATAATGAAGTAAACACTTAGAAGTCATTGACATACACATACTTGAAGATTGATGTCTTGCGGAATAAAACAAATAACTTTATGCAGCTGTATAGGCGATTATGTGTTTATGAAAGTTATGTATATTTGTTTTTTAACACTTTATATTAGTTTTGTTTAGCATACCATCTTCAACAAATAAAGACATCAAAATGATGAAGCAGTTCACCCCTCCTGGGCTACATCTGTTGGACCAAGTCTCTCAAACTAGGCTGCTCCTCTTGTATTAAAAATGCTACAAAGGCTAATACAAGAATATGAGTGTCTTGAAAGACAGATCTAACTGTAAATACAGAATCATAAGATAGGAATTAGCTAAACATGCTCTTTTCCAAACACTAAACAGTGAAATTGTACCTTATACAATACTTTCCCCAATTGGCCCTGATGGCCCTTTAAACTTGCGTGGAGAATTTCGAGGTGAATATGAACTCAATTGGTTCTAAACCCTCTACCATCAGACTCAGAAGGTCGAAAATAGCAGACATAGGCTTTTGAATCACCAAAAATGGATGAACATAGCCCCCAAACAGCTCAAGCACTGAAATGGCCCTAGTGGCCCTAAAAGCTTCCTTGAAGCTAAAGAGTGAAAAGAATGCCTCAAAAGGCAAAACGAGCTGTAGAAATGGATTCAAAATGTTGAAAACATTCAGGAATGACCTTTGTTCCGCATTCAATGGCTGCACACATCCCAATGCAGCTCCCAAACTCATTTGGCCCTAGTGGCTCCTGGAACTTGCACAAAGAAAAATCACCTGCAAATGACCTCAAATGACTGTGAAACCTGTGCCAATGGCTTCAGAAGGTCGAAGAGACCCAAAATCAAAAACAAATTCATCCAAAAAGGACTTTCCTAGCCAAAGTTATGGCTATTTACTCCCAACTGCTTGCTGGTCCTAAAAAGACTCCAGCTAACTTAAATTAGAGTCTAGATAACCCTGATAGTTTGGCAATCCCCCCATTTTTGGAGTGCCCCGCCAAAAACTCCGCCATCAAAACTAGTAGTTAACTATTTGTGATTAATAGAATATGACCAACATTTTCGGACTCGGAGGTTATGCTGTCTCAGATTCCGCGCCACCCTTAACTCTCCGTTGAACTGTTGGTTAACTATCCGTTTAACGCAGATATGTGACCACTGTTTCATTAAACGAGCTGTGACCATTGAATAAAATGCCAGCGATTAGGGGATTGGCTCGAGCTTTTTGGGGCTGCGGTCATATAGTATGGGGGCTGGCCCTTAAGGGCTGGTCCCCTTCATGCCCTACCCAAACAAACTTTAACGTTCAAATAAAATTGCTCAGGCCCAACATAACACGTCCCACCTATGTAGCGCAGTGGTAAGACTTAGGCTTGGTCCGCGGGAGGTCGTGTGTTCAATTCCACTCTCCGCCCATAGTTTTAACAATGTGCCAACATAACGCTAATGTCACCTTGGGCCATGTGGCAATTTTTGATTCGCTGCCCAAAAGGAATATTCCCTGGAATATTCCAAGGAATATTCTATGGAATATTCTCTTTTTTCTTAATTTTTTTTGAAAAAATTCATAAATTAAGAGTCATTGGGCGATTTTGTTTTTGGCATAACTTTTCCATACAGAGACCGCTTTTCGAACCGTTTATGGTGCCGAAATCAGGGGGACGAGCTCTATCCAGTTGTTTAGGTTTGAACTAGTTTTGAGCACTTTCATTTTGGAGCATTTTACGACACTTGGTCCTGAGCTCCTGATCAAGTAACCATTATGCTCTAGGGGGGTTCACACAACCCATCTTGAATTAATACTATGGTAGCTAAATATTCTCAAGCATTCCCAAGTCCCATCTCTACCATGCTCCAAAGTGGATGACATAGGGAGAGGAGAATCTACAAATTGGATAGGAGTCTCCAATGACTTGAAACCTTCACAGGTGGGCTACCATGAAATTTTTTTTGTAGACAATGAGGATGATTGCTAAGTCCCCTTTAACTACAACCTTCGAATACCTTTGGATTGTTTCAATTATAAGGCCTTTAATGAGGTCCACGATTTTTGATCCCTTATTTCAGTCATGTCACTGAATAGCCTGCAAAGATGTGAAGAATTATTCCTTAATGATATTGAAAATCTCCCCAAAATCCAATCGAGATAGGGTTACCACCTGGAAACTTCATCAAAGTTAAGTTTGTTAAAACCATATTATGGAGGGGTTCAATGTTTGGGGCTATCACTATATTTACATTGGTTCTTTGGTATTAGTGGTGCTGGAGAGAGACCTAGCCACCAATTATTTAGAATTTTAAGCTCTTCAAGATTAGCCTTGAAGTCATCCATTGTCCAAATTATTAGTCTTAAGGTTTCTTGAATTTTTTCTGTGAATTTTGGCCCAAATTAGTCAAGGAGAAGTAACCTTGCCTTAAAATATTGTCAATTCCCTTCTTTCCAGAATTCCCATGTTATGAAGTGAGGTAGCAACCACCATATACAATTAAGGATGGGGTTGTTAAATGGTTGAATTTTCCATGATTAGATTTTTTCATCATGTTAACAACCTGTTGATGGTACTGGAAGTCCACCAATAGAGGGGGTCTCGTCAGTATGAAGCCCCAACTACACCTCACATCATTTGGGATAGGAACACCATTCAAGAATTTGGCCCAACCACCATTACATTGATCTTATAGATTTGTCTTGTCTAAAATTATCAGCACAAGATATTATGCACATAACTTTGTGAAAAGAAAGTGATTTAAATTTGTGAAACACTAATTGCAATGCATACAAAGAACTTTCACAAATACAAAAAGAGAGAGTAAGCATTTAGAAGAAAAATAATAATACTATCCTCATAAAGACGCACATGAGCATAGGAATAATCATTATTTAAATTGCAAAATAGTTCACATTGTAACAACGATCATGAAAGAAAGTAACAACACAAATTCAACGAGATATATTGTTTTTGGTTACTAAAATTGCCCACTTTTTACCCACCTTTTTATCCCTTTCCTGTACTCATTTTCATGCCCTTGTTGGTCAATCTGTATTCCAAATAGCAAAGGTATACCTATTGTCATGTCTTTGTGAATTATTAATCGATGAAGTGTAGTCGTAGGCGATTATTGCCTAAAGCGACTTGCTAACTTTAGTTTCCTTGCATATTTGAAGGAATGATTATCAAGACCATGATTCAACATATGATGACTATCGACCTGGCAACACTATCTTTGGATATCAACTGCAACGATGGTTTAACTTATCGACTAGAAGAAGTGTTATCTTTATATTTTGTTATATCTTGAGAATCGTTATGCATTTGTAGGCAGATAGTTACCATAATCTTAAGCATTGTTAGTTCTTAAATGAAATGTATAAGTAGTGTTACAAGGCTAAAAAATCCACCGCTAAGAGATACATGAGAATTCTAAGTTGCAATATAGACCTTTGTCATGTTATTTTGATTAATACAATTTCTTATCTTGTGAGCATTTCATATTTCTTGATATTGTCGCCGCCTTGATCAAGGAGTTGGGCCCGCTCTCCTGACCAAGTGTTGTTGGATTAGTTCTATGCATAGGTTTATTTATGTTGTGTTATTTCATTGTTGTGCAATGATTTGAGTGTGTTGTTGTGAGTCTTAACTTGTTGTTACTTTGATTGTTGTTATAGTTATTATTTGTTGTTACACATTGTTATGTTATGATTGAATGTTCAATGCTGGGTAGGGAAATTGTGGCCTACATATACCTTGCGTGATAGCCTTGAAATAACAGATGATCCCACATATCGATGATCGCAAGTATAAAAGGGTGCAAACAAATGTGATGCTATGAACTAGCTGATTGCAATATCTCGGGTGGGCCCAATTGGCATTCGACAGTCGCAAGCTATATACAGCACAGACCCTCCCTTATCATTTTTCCAAGTGGTCTAGAATGCATCGCACATCAAAGATCACAATGTTGGGGAGGAGGCACGAGAGGAAAACATCAAAAATCACCGATATGTGGGATTCCATGTAATAACGAAAAGAGACTGCTAGAGGGGAGTCCAAAGGCCTTAGCACCCAAGGACTAAGTGTCTGGTCATAGCCCCCAATCACATGAAGCAAAAGGGGCCAAACTAGATCAGAATGCCCCATCCCATAAGGACTTTTCATGGGAAATTCCGATGTGATAGCTCCGCAATGAGGTAATCTAGAACTTTAAAGGCGTGGTGGGTCGACAACTAAGGCATTTAAGAAAGGAGATGGAGCATTTAAAAATTGTAATGGGATGACCCTATAAGGCCCCTTATGACATGAAATCGGGGTTGACACTAAAAGAGTAAATGAATACATGGAAGCTCCGGGGGACTTGATGATCCACCATGGTGCTCCATGGAGGGGGAAGACGAAGTACCACCCAGGCGATCTCTGCTTCTACACTGTGGCATTAAACTAATAGTTGATCTCTGCTAGTTCTGGAGAATGAATGATTCGAGTAGTAAAGGTCGAAGTGACGCAACTCAACTGAGTGACACAGGAGGCCAGACCTTGGGCAAGAAACAACCCAAAGAAAAGGTGATCCCATGGATGGGTATGGAGATATTTTATTAGCGTTTTCATCTGATTGTTGAATCATTTTTTTATCCTATAATGTGTCACCATTTAATGAAGAAATTAATATTTTGAAGTCATTTTTAGGCCACTGAGCCATCCCAGGCCAAGACAGCTAATCGATCTGACTGCTGACGCTCGACTGAGAATTTTTTTTGTAATTATTGTTCAATTATCCCCTCCCTAGATAAATAGTTGGAAGAAAAACTTCACAAATGTTCAAAATCCTAAAGAAATAACTACATGTTATTTTCGAGACTGTATGACTTTATGATATGCATATTTCAAAATATTAAGGAAATGGTGGTGATTCCTCCTTCGAGTACTACCATATGTTATCCCTCTATTAATTTCCATTATGTTCATGTTTCCTCTCTGAATTCATGTAGTCGTAGCTGCTAGAAATGTTTCATATGTTCTTATAGATTCATTTGTATTGAATCATTAATGAATGTGACTGTATGGATCTTTGATATTATATCTTTAAAATTGCGCTCCATGAATCATCACACCCATCCTCTTTCATCCATTATATCTACCTTTAACTTAGATAAGTGTAAAATTCTAGAGGCTTCAATTTCTATGCGATAAGTGTAGAATTCCTAACGCTTCAAGGTCTATGTGGTGAGTAACTCTATCTCCTTATCCTCTCTCATTTTTCTGCCAAATCTTATTAAACTGTAGGTCCTTGACCTACTCGACCTCCACTAGTTTATACATATATTTTTGTGAGTTTCATATATGAAGAAGTACCATAAATACATGGCTTACACCTTTAGATGAATGAACCAACCCATGTTGTTTATTATATCTATATATATATATATATATTATATATATATATATATATTATATATATATTATATATATATATATATATATATTATATATATATATATATATATATATACATATACATATACATATACACACACACACACACACATATATATATATATACACACACACACAAAAAATATATGTGATGTCTCTAGTTTCCTGAGAATCATATCAGACACACAAAATCTAGATGTTCGAGGCACTCGTCTTGTAAGCAATCCGAGGTTGTCTCTCGAAGAGACAACTCCTTCCACATCAATCTCATCAATAGTCATTTAGGTGGAAGGAACAATATTAGGTTGATCAAAAGGCAACATTTATAGATAGTTTGTATTCAAGTCAAATGGGTAAGAAACTAAGACACAGTGATGAAAATCATCCGAGGGCCACTCGTCTATATACGTTATTTCAATGATAGCCTCATCTGAAACTAAGAATTAATTTAGGAGATGAGTATAGGGAGAGGTGATGGGAGAGGAAGAGGTACCATTGGTCATAACCAAAGAAGACATAGATTCAAATGTAGACCACATATCATGATAAGAGAGTTCTGGCACTAGTGAGAGCTACATCTGCTCTCCATAAGAATTAATGGCAGAAGGGGCTGGGAGGATCCAAGGATATGTTGGGCTTGGGCCATTCAAACTAGTAGAGACCATTGACATGGTCAATGGAACCTCAGCCAGCGGGAGAGGAAAACAACCTAAGAGTGAGGAACTCTTCAGAAGACAGTACCAACACTGACATAAGAGTCAAGTATGCTACCCACTCAGGGAATGTTGTCACTAGGTAACAGGGAAAATTCAAGGGTGTAGAAGGATAAATAATACACAGTTACAAGTTTTCCATCCAAAGGAAAAAGAATGAGTCAGAAGAATGATGAATCAATGGCAGTCATGTCATAGTTCCAAGTACACCTCAAAACTATATTGTAGTCTAGATGGCGATCTACAACTTTGATATCCATCATTACAATTTTTCAACCAAGAGTGATGGGGTAGATGGCAAGGTATCCTTGGGGGATGAAAGTGTGGCTATAAAAATAATTAATTGAATTTTTTGGTGGTGAAAGAGTGGGTGAATCCAAGGCGAGCTAATAGGAAGTGGCTGATGGGAGAGGTGAGGTTTAATTTTGTCCATGTGAAAAATAGTGAGATTGGAATCATGAGGATCGATTCCACCAATGCCTGAAAGAAAAATTTTCTATTGTGCTGGGAAAGTTTGTAATACTTCAAATGTAGACATAATAGAGGATGCTTGCACCAGATCTTCTACAATATTGTAGTTCTAGGTAGCATGCATAGATGGAAAAGTTTCCCTTTTAGTGGATGAATCATAGGGTCATCAATAGGTCTTTCAATGTGTATATCGTTGGGCGATGGTGGAATGAAGCTAGAGGTAGTGTCTAAAGTGTTTGGGACAAGATTTCCATCGTTTTTGTCTCATGTTTGAAAATAAATTATTTCAAAGGCGTAAATAGTTGATGATCCTTCTGCAAAAAGAGAGGGATAAGAACTATCATTTCCCCCATCCAAAGGTGGTGGTGGATTCGATATAAGATGTTGTTGTTGTTGGGGAGGAAAATGGTTATTAAGGACCACAGGGGTCCAACCAGTGTCCATTTGTGCAAGTAAGTCTGTGCACTCTTGGAGATGAGGACATTTATAGGTCAAATGGTCCTCAATTCATATCTTGCAAGGGAACTTGAAAATTTTCTCCTTTCCTTTATCAGATTTAGTGGTGGCTTTCCTATTTGGGTTTTTTTGGGTCGTCTATTGCTCTTTAGAAGGTGTTGTCTTTTTATTATTCTTCTTACTCTTACCATTGGGTTTTGGTGTAAACTTCCTAGAGTTGGTCACAATGGTTGAAGGAGAAATAGATTTGGTAGTAGGAGCGATATCGGCAGTAACATATAACTTGGAAGCATGCCCACTCAATTGTTTTATGGTAGACCCAGAGGTGGTACCGACAATATTGTCATCATGAGCACCAGACTGCTGAGTAGTGGGAGCATTGGAAGTTCTAGGGGCATTATGAAGAAAATCATATAGCATGCCAGATTGCAAATAAATCAAATCTAAATGTTGGGCAAGTTGAATATATTGATATTCAATAACCACATCAGCCATGCAACATCCTTTGCTATGGGCGGTAGAAGAGACTTGCAGAACCAGTCTACTAAGAGGTAATCTGGAATGGGGGGCTTGAAAATCCTCTGTCTACATTTCCATTCATTGATGTGAACAGAAATGTGAGTGGAAGTGTCTTGGCGTAAGGTAGTGAGAAGTTCCATTTTGGTTTCATAGTGGATAGGTAACTGAAAGTGATTTAGAAATTCAATAGCAAGGGAATTGGAAATATTCATTGAAGCTCGTGGTAACTCAACGTACCACTTGGAAACATTTCCAGTCAAGGTGTGGGGGCAGAGTCTGAGCTAGATATTATTGTCAATCATAGAGCTTGATACATACCAAAGGTCGTAAGTTGTGATGTGTGTTGTCAGGTCATCTCCCTATTGTCCTTCAAACTTTGGGATATTTGCAGAAAGTTTATAAAGGATTGGAGGCTAAAGTAATTTGTGGTTGATGGGGTCATTCATTAGCTTGTACATATTTGGGACATTTAAAGTAGCAAAGAACGACAAAGGCGTAGGTGCCCCTGAATCAGACCAGATTGATGTAGGATGACCTGAAGGGCCAGGATGCCCTCCCATCAAATGATTTCTAGTAGGTTATGCAAGTTTCAATGCATAATAGTTTCCTCATGGTGGAGGTCTAGTCATATAAAGTGGCGGGCCATACGACATGCTAATTTGTGTAACAAAGGATTATTTGCACCCAAGATAGAAGTTTCCCCCTTGACTCAATGGTTTTTGAGGAGGGGGGACCTAGATAGATACAACAAGATTGGGTTGAGGGATATTGTTAGCCACATAAGGCGTAGTGGGTGTAGGACCACCATCGGTAATATGTCCATTGGGAGGGAACAAATCAATTAGCAAAGGACTAGATTGTACCATGGGAGGTATAAGGACTATCATGTCCCCAATGAGTATGTACACACCATAAACATTTCCCCCCATACATAATGACATGGGGGTCAGAACTTAACAAAGGATTCTAAAAAAATGGATTTTTGAAGGTAGTAGTACTCACAAAAATGATAGGGGTGATAGCTGAAGGTCTAGGATCTGACACAAAAGGGGTGGAGACATGAGGATGCTGAAATCTAGCCATAGTAGGTGTAGCTAGAATGGCTGGACTAGGCATAGTCTAAGTAGTAGGATAACTAATAAATAGTGTTGAGTTGGTTATAGGCAGGCGAAGTGGTGGTGGAGAAAAAGTGTCCACAAAAGACCACAACCCACTAGCATTCATCGAGACAATGGGAGTGGAAATAGATGAATACATGACCAGAAAGGGTGAAACCTAAACCAAAACAGGCCCAAGAGTATCATTAAGTGGAGGATTAAAGTGAGGAAAGACGCCTTCAGTAATGAAGTCATTTGGTAAAAGAGTCTCTTCAAAAGTACTACGTGATCTAGTATTTGATAATGGAGATTGATTCCCTTGTGTAGAGGGGGAATCTGATTCACAAAAGCTTGAAAATTCCTCTGTAAACAGTGGAGGAAGACCTCGTTGTCACCTAGATAGATGACGAGGGTTGAAGGTAGCAGTGGTGAAAGATATATTTTAACAAAATTTTAAATTAAGTGTGATATATATATTAGTCTGAGTACCTAAGAGAAGACACATAAAAATAAAAAGATCTAAAGGAAATTAGCAAGCAATCGGGGAAAAAGACTCTTTTGATAGCCATAATTAGTTGGAGATTAAACCCAATATTGAAGGGTTATAAGAGAGAGTTGGTCTAATGAAACAATTATTATTACTCTTGAGCTTCACCCAAACCTTGATAAGAAGGTGCTAAGCACTCTTGTGAGGTTGAGTAACCTCCCAATAAACCAAAGATGTAGTAGCTTCATGTGTTCAGGTACCAAGGAAGCCCACCCCAGTCACCTCATGTTCATCCCTAAAAGTATGGTCACTAACATCACCTCAAATCACAGACACCACCAGGGGCGACATAGTCGTAGACAATATGTTGTGTGGGCAAGACACACAAGTCCCTGACTCAGCTCCGATATACCCAAAGGGAATCCTGGTACAGAATACCCTTAAATGAAATTGAAGGCAAGCTACCTTCTCTCACACTTTGAAGTTGTCTCACACTTAACTCCCTTGTTAGAAGAGCGGCCCTGGATGATGTGAGTGCAACAGGATTCATCTCTTTGCTGACACTAGTTTAAGTTTTTTCAGTCTTGGGAACTTTAATCACATAACCTATCCCGATACCCTATCCTTAGTTAATATGCATGTATCCTGAAAAACAGTTGTTGATTACTTTTATTACGAGGTTTATTTTAGGTGAACTTGATTAATCTCTTCAGAGGGGAGTGTTGACATATGGAATTTGTGAGACCTTACTCAAACCATGCAGAAAATATGATTTTCAATTTTAGTTTGATGAAGATGACTTTCAACAAGGAGAGGGTAACTATATGCCTTTTCCAAAACCAAATAGTCTTAATGTAATTCTAACAAAAAGAAAATACATAAATACATTCAATGCTAAGATAATAGACCTAATATGACAAAAAGAAAAAAAGAAAAAATCTTTTCTTTTTTTGAAACTAATGCAATTAATCTAACTTTTCCAAAAGAAAAAATATACATGCACACAGCCAACAAGAATAGAACCCAGTAGAAAAACCCCAAGATCATACTACAAGTGAAACTATCAAATAGTAAAATCCATATAATTTAGTGGATAACAGAGGTTTGGGCCTATAACGCGGGTCACAAGAGCACACAGGGCATTAACAGTAGGGGTAAAATACTGTGTGTGAGAGAGAAGGGTGTTATAGTGCATTGGAAGGCACAAAAGGGGTGTGTTATAGTAATATTACTTAGAAAAAGGGTCAGATCAAGGTCAAAATAAGGGTTGAGAATATAAATATTGGTTGCAAGCAGGAAGAGTGACAAGAATTTAGGTTGACAAGACGAGATAGAAGCAAAGAGAGCTAGAGATCCATGGTCTAGGAGATCAAAGCTGGGAATCAAAGAACAATTCCTAATGGAGTTGTTAATTATGTTGTAGGGATTAATGCATGGGTGGATGGATAGAAAACCCTCTTAGGCTTCCTAGAACCTAATGAAGACAGATCAAGGTATCTACTGTTGTTTAAGAAATATACATTCAAAAATGGAAGTTTTAGAGAAGAATTGACCAAACAATGATGATGAGTTACCTGCTTGTCCTTAACACAAATTTGCTAGAGAAATTAGTGTAGCGAAGAAGGAATCCCAAGGAAACTCCAAGAACGAGACCTGCACACAAGGAGGACAATAAGTGATCTTCAAAACATATATAAACTTTGATAATTCAGCATACTAACATGTAACAACATATATAAATTGAATGCATCAATAACAAAGCATTAGTCTAAATCATCAGATCATAACACATAAAATGTGAACATTAGAACCACGACATAGGTAGAACAACAGTAGATTTATATTAGTAATTATGAGAAGATAACAATGGTGTTCCAATAAGCATTCCTTGTATCCTATCTCCTCTCTCTCTCTCTTAACAATATCTCGAAAAAATAATAGTGCACGAATTTTGATCCATATTATAGTGGCCTAGCCTCCAATATATAGGCAATGGGAGGCTCAAATGTTTCCATTTTTATTCACGAGTTCACTTTGGAAAAAATCCAAAAAAGATGGAGGATGTTTCCTCTACTTTATTTCCATTTCTCTACTCATTAGCCTCTCTTAGGATATGAAATTTCCAAAGACAAGTTTGAGGCAAATATTTCTAGATTTTTAGAGTTAACCTTGAGTAAATTACAGAGTGTGAGTGAGTTAACTCGGGAATTTTCCTTCCAAATCTCATGAAAGTCAGGTAACGTGACCTTATAAACAAGATAAAGCATTCATGACTAGGTTAAGATGGTTTGTTGCACTAATGGGTCATGTTAACATGCCCTTTGTTGGTTTTTGGTGTGCATTACCATGGAAAATAGGCTTGTAACTTAGGGTTTCTTCCAGTCCAAGTTGGTCTTCTCCTTTGAGTTGATGAGGAGGTATTTTATAGTGTATTAGTGGCTCCTTGAGAAACAACTTGATAGGATCTTCTGCTCCATCATCTTACTTTTATTCTACCATGAGAGGTTACTTTTTTTGGTGAGATAGTTATTCTGAAGTGAAACTAGCTCAAGTCCCAACGTCTCTCTATACCTAAACCTCATCTAGGACATGAACCTAGAAACAATGAGCAAATTCCTTTGATACCATTGATCCAAGTTGTACAAGAAATGAAATGAAAGGTAGGAAAGGAAATGAAACACATACATAGATAAATATAATAGATAGCATGGTAATATAGTAATAACCCAACTTCTATTAATAAATAAAATAACAAAATATTATAGAACACAAATTTTCTAGAATGGTGGTAGTTATCTCTGAGAAAAGAGGGAGAGAGTTGTAAACTACATGAATTCGTAAAATATATTACAAGAGACAAAAATATTCTCCTTTTACTTAAATAAATAACATTAGAGGTCCAAAACCCTAACCCTAGAAGCTGAAGTGCTAAAAGGTTTAAGGACCTTGAGGTGGTTAGTTGGTACATCAACCTCTCAAGGGCAAAAATTTTGCATACAACCTTTATTTGTAGTGCACAATAGCTCGTTGGAAATAATTGTTCGAGGACTACAACCTTTGATTAGGGCTATGGAACACCTTGTCCCTAAGCCCCCAAATTTATGAAAACCATTGTTTAGAGCCTCAAAATAGCCCTAGAAGTTTGGGACAAACATACCATGGAAATTTTTCCAAGGAGATAAAAAATTGTTGCATTAGTGGAAGAGGCAGGTGGCCACCAATATCCACCTAGATCACTTTATCCCTGTCAATTTTTCCACCTCCTTTCATACCTCCTTGGTGTAAATACCCTTCAAGATTATATGTATAATAGTATCTTCTACAAATTAACATAAGATGAACCAACCTAGCTAAATAAAACTCTTGTCTGAAGGACTTCCTAAGTGTGTTCCACGTTTTTTAAAATCGACCATTGAAGATATTTAATTTCCATAGAGTTCTCGACCACCAAACCTAATTTTCCTCTCTTCCTTCTTTAACGAGAGCTTTGTAACCTATTTTGGGACATACATCCCTACAAGTTTTAGTTGAAAAATCAATTAATCTTTTACTTCTATTAATGTAACATTGTTGACTTTTAATATGTTTGTGTACCTCTTCCTCGATGGGGGTGACATATCTAGAAAGCCTTGGGAATGATGTCGGTGCCTGCCACCCCACTGACCCTCTTGTCAACTAGAAGGGGTGGCATGGCACCCTACTACCATGCAGCCTCGTGTGACATTGAAATCTTTTCTGTGGTGAATTTATGTATTCAGGGGAAGGCATCATGAATGTGTTTATTTCATTTGTGAAACATTTTAGGGAGTAATGCATGCAAGCCCCACAATTTTGAAGGTGGTATGGGATGTGAGCTCATTGGGGGCAAGATTGTGCTCTCGGAGCGGGAGGCCAAGTTCTGGAAGGAATTTTTTTCTAGGAGACTGAAAGCAGGGACGTGAGGAGTTAGCCTTGGTACCAGGGGAATTTTTTTTGAAGGAATGTTGGTTTATTGGTTGTACATTTGGGATCTTGGCATCATAGGCTACAATTCAGATTCATCTCACGAAGTTTGTGAGGCAAATTTTCACTCCAGGGCCTAGTGCATATTGGATTTCCTGCGAAAATTGTCTTCAACTTTTCTAGCTCAATGAGAGGCATGACATTCTAATTTCTTAGCTTGGTTTCCTTACTCAACTCATAGCATTTTTAGGTGCTTCCTTTATCTACGAGCATATTAGTTTTTAAAAGTTAATTCTACTGGCACTCTCTACTTTTGTGGGGTTTGGATTTCCATTCCTTAAGTGTACTAGTGGTGGTTTGAGAAGCTCGTTTAGAGAAAGTCAGGGAAATTTATTCCTTAGGAAAATCAAGCTAGAGGTAGGATATCTCGAGTTAAATTGTTGGATTATATAGATCAGAGGGTTTATTCATATTTGGAAATATTTGGTTTTGTCAGGTTTGTTTGGAGACATGTTAATGGCTCTGGGATCAAATCCAGGGGCTTGGAGCTTGTAACTTAGTTCAGATCTTAGGCTTACTTCGTTTATTGTGTGATGTTGTATTTTGGAAGTTTGAGGTATAGGCAAGGGGGTCATGTCCCTTTCTTCCAGTGCAAACTTATTATCCTAGATCATTCCCACAAGACATTCTCTTTGTGCGAGAACCAGAATGTAAGGGTTTGGGGCTTTGTTGCAATTACTACTTTGTGGGCCATCAGTAAAAGAGTTGTGAGCTAAGTTATTTTCGTTGTTGGTTAGGTATATTTCCCACATTATCACCATTGGGTGAGAAGGGGGGTGGGAGGTCATGGCGAACATGAAAGTCACTGGATGGGAGACCCAGGCCATGATGACGAAGTTGAACCCCCCAACCCCACCCACCTAGAAGTGAAGTCCAGGCCCCTTATCTAGAGACTCTTGATAGCCAACTCTATCATGTAACTCGCCTTTCGAAACACCAAAAAGGATCAACATAACGATCGAAATTTGGTAATAAATTTCATGGATTATCTACAACACAATCAATGGAATATGTAAGACTGCTTGACCAAAATTTAGAGAGGGTGGTGGTGCATACAAGAGAAGTTGGATCACTTTGAAGGAAGGATGGTCCATATGGAAAATCACGTTCATTATGACTTTATACGTCCTCAATCTCTGGGCGCTGGTTCTGATCATATTGCTCTTGTCAACTTCTTTGATGCTTAATGAATGTTGGGTATATTTTTATTTGGAACATCTTTTGGTATAATTGGCCTTTCACGTTTTAGTTTCTTATACTGTTTTGAAAAATAGCCATTTGTTTGGGGATCTACCTAGTGACCAATAAATCTGGTAAGAGTGAGGCTAGTAGGTTTTTGAGAAAATGTAATCATTGTTGTTATCTTTCATAATATAGATGTATTGACTTACAAAATATATATATATATATGTTTGTGTACATCCTCCATGACTCAACGCATTCCTCTCCCAAGTCTATCTCTTCCTAATATAGCCAATGTTGATGCCAAATTGATGACCTTTCCTAGCTAACAACATGGTTAGGCATTTATTAATCTTTGCTTCTTAGCTCTTATATCATCCAAGGGGGTAATCTATTCAAACATGTGGTTTCTACCCATGGATCAAACTAATTTGTACTTCATCTCCTCTATTTGTTTTCCAAATCAACCGGTTGCCAACTAGATAAAATGCACACTTTACATATTTCTAAACTATTGAAGCAATATGTTCTTTTTAAAAAGGATTTATTACCCAATCTTCCGTTGAATCATGAGGCATATACTTATATCTTATTACTTATACCCACAAACTTGATAATCTCCACACTTTTTTGCAGGATGTGCCATAGAGAAGAGAAAGGGGTTCTTTAGCACCGAACCTCCGTTAAATTTTAGTAAATATAGTTTTCCTAAGATGTAGGTAGAAAACGTTTCTTCTTTTGACATCCTAACCAAATGAGTTTATAGAATAGTCACCTGATATGTTCTAAAAATCCCTATGGGATCCAAGCAAGTGATATCCAATAAACTAAAATTGCTTCAAACAATGCTTTTACCAATACCAAACAACCCCCCGTAAAGAGCCATTCATTACAGCATATGGTTAATTCCTTTTCCACTTTAGCGATCAACCACTATTAGCTGCATTTTTATATAGTTTTAGCTTAAAAAATAAACCCAAGCACTTTAGACATTAATCTAACTCTATTATTTTGTAAATAAATAATTGATTAAATTGGCCCTTTTCCTTCTTAGATATGCCTCATAAAATGGACTTTTTCATATTTATTATCATTCCTATTTCGTTACAAAATAACTCTCTTATGCCTTTGAAATTCTCAATTACCCATATAATACCTCATAAAAAATAAAAATATCATCTACAAATAGTAGATGTGTGATATTACATGATGATGTAATAAATAATCTTTTGAAGCTACCATTTTTCCATTACTTCTTTAATTGAAATACTTAACCCTTCAATAATTAATATGAATGGAAGATAGAGCCCCGAGGGTTAGCTCAATTGGTCAAGGATCTCGTTGCTAAAGCACCTTGCCAATGGGAGGTCACGGGTTCGATGCCCTCGAGGTTAGGCTTGGATTAGTTTGATTGGGGGGTGTCGTCCAAACTAGTTTACCTCATCATACACTTTCGATAAGTCTTATTTAATTGTCATCAAACTTTTGTTCATAATTTTTATTGAATGAATACTTTCTTGAGCTATCATGTGGGTCTCATGAATCTACCTTCCCTCTAAAAACCATTTTTTTCTCTACAAATTTGTTCTAATAAAATATTTTAGTTACATTTTATATGATTTTAGAGATGGATTTGCATTATGAGATTGCCTAAATTTCTCATTATGCAAATCCATATAGATATTTGTAACATCCTATAAATAATTCCATATAAAGATAATCTAGTCTTAGATTTTTATCCTTTGAGAACTTTGCAAGATCTAATATAGTTTTTCTTTGGTGACTTCTTTCATTAAAACCTAACTATCCTTTAAAAAGGAATAACAAATTTTATAATATAGTATTGTAATACAAAAAATTTCCAAAAAAAAAAATTAAAATATGTTTTTGTGAAATATTTTTATACATTCTTTTCAAATATATTAAATACTTAAAAAATAAAAAACATCAATAATTTAACATACATTTCGATGAAATCTTTTTGACATACATTTTTATGAAATATTTGTATATATATTTTTAAATATATCAAATATTTAAAAAATGAAAAACATCAATCAATGGTTATATTTGTAAATACTTAAAAGATAAGAAACATCAATAAAATAAAAAACATCAATCAATAGTTTATTTGTAAATACTAAAAAAATAAAAAAAAACATCTATATTTTCACATACATTTCTATAAAATCTTTTTGACATACATTTTTATGAAATATTTGTATATATATTTTTAAATATATCAAATATTTAAAAAATGAAAAACATCAATCAATGGTTATATTTGTAAATACTTAAAAGATAAGAAA
>APFE031499943.1:129342-146526 GCA_000404065.3 Pinus taeda
ATTTTTTTCTAATATTTTATGTAAATTTAAAATTATATGATTTTAATAATTTGTGTATTTTAAACCCACGAGACATAGAATATAGTGAACAACACATGTTATGTTAAGACACTACTTGTGTGATTGTCATTGGTTCGAAACTTTATGGGTACAAAAAGACCATCCATGCTATGGGTTGGTGTGGCCCACGTTGAGCATGATCCCAAGTCATTTTGACAACTTAGATGCTCATGGGTCATGGTTTCTTAGCCAAAGGTTAGTGTCACAATTCACAAATTGTTTGGCCCTTGGGCATGCAAGCACACCCACGTCCAAAATTGTCACCACAAGCATGCACGAATTACACCATTAGACAAGACGACATGACGAGTTGGGCACAACGAGGAGTGTGCATGCTCAAGTGAGACGAGACAACTTAGCATGTTGAGTGTGACAAGGAGCACACACCCATATTGAGACAACGTGAGGTTATCATGTGAGCATGCTTGTAGCCAAGTAAGACATGTAGCATAGCATTGGGTGTGCATACCTCAACTGTGAGACAAGTCAATTAGTATTGTTGGAAATATTGACAGGGGTTGAATCAATAATTCATCAATTTCAATAATTTAAGTATCAAAATAATTAACCAATAACATCACATCAAAGGAACACAATATATATATATGAACAATATATTTATATTACAAGGGAAGCTACAACTTCTAGAAGGGCTACAACCATAAGAAATGTATCGAGTCCCACTATTGTAAGGAGCTACAACCCTTGGTTTATCAACATCCATTGGAAGGAGGGGACAACCTCCTAAAGGAAGCTACAACTTCATTGTTTAGCACCACCCTACCACCCTATAGAGTAAGAGATGAAATAATAACTTCTTGGGATCCCATACCAAGGACAATGACCCAATCATAATACATTCAATCACTTCGAAAAAAACTCAAACTTCATACCTCAAATCAATACCACATATACCCTTACAATGTCTTACAAAGCTTGCCTCGAGGCTTCAATAAAGGGTGCTTCCTACTCAAAATATCAAAGTATGCTCAGGAATATGTAGACAAGTACCAAAGGTCTATTATAAAAGTTTGTTATAGAATATCAATGTCTGCTACAAAATTTCATTTACATGCATCAAAGGAATTCTACAACCTTTTTCAAAACTTGCATTAACGTCCTTGTATTATCGCAAAGACAAGCTTAGAAGAATCAAATTAGTTATAGGAGGATTACTAAAATCAACAATAGAAGATATGATTATTCTTCAATTGTCTTCTAGTTAGCAACCCTCACATATTAACACATTTTCTACTTTAAAAACTCAGATGAAGAACCTTAACTTCAGTCTGACATAAGAATATTTTCCTTAGTGTTGTAGCATCTTTTATCAACTAGACTAGATGCTCTTATATGGTCTAGGCAACTCCCTTCCCTTTGCAGATCTATCCTTATTTCAAAAAGTGCTTTTCAAAATCTATACGTAACTCTGCCCATTATTAAAATGTTTGCATACATTGTCCTTATTACCAATACCCTCATACACGTTTTTTAAATTTGAAAAAAATATATAAAAATCTATTTTTTGGGCATATTTTATGTGTTTTACTCAAATCCCACCTACAAGAGCCCATGGCCTAACCAAATTAACTGGTTTGATGTGATATATATACACCCCTTAAGTAGGCCTCATTCATTCCTAATGAGAGGTATCAACATTATGCCCAATTTTCCCCAAGTCAGGTTTGTGATTTTCCCATGCCTCCACACTCCCAATCTTCAAGAAACCCTTATTTCCTTACAGAGATGCTTATCCTCCTTATCTAGCATCTTCTTTCATATATTGGAGAGAAAGTCTTTGATGGCAGGGGATGGATGGATCCAAAGGAAGGTTTCATCAGTACCTTTAGTTAGGATCAGGTTGTAACTACACCTATTCTTGTTGCTTTCAGTTAATAAAGAAGCTCATGTCCTATTTCCAAACTGCATTGTTATCTTATGAATGTTAATTTGTGATGATGCTTATGATGATTGAACATGTGTGTGTGTGTACATATGTATGCATATGTACTTGTACTTTGAATTTGGTGATCTACTTGTGTCTTTGTGATTTGTTTGTAGTTCTGTACATATTGGAAGAGAATTGAGGGTTTGCACTGGGCTCTCAACCCTAGCCCTTGGGAACTTTTGCCTTCAACATAATTGGTGACTCTGCTGGGGAAACACTTGTAAAAGTATTTACTAAAGGGTTGTCTAGATTGATCTCGGTGCTTTGTTTGTTGTTTTACTTCTTTCTGAGTCTCTTGACATCTTGTTTGACCAAAATTTTGAGCCCGATATTTCAGATATCGGCTTGCTTTTTATTTTTTCCTCGGTTTATTTATTTTTAGAATAGTTGCATATATATGCAGTTTTGTTGTTTACAACTCGTGTATACACATGTTGGTTATATAAAAATGTGTACATATGTAGACTTTCATATGGACAATCACGTATGTTTCTGAAAAAGTGAAAATTTCACTTGGTTGAGTCTTCTAAAAGCTTGAATGTGTTTGCTTATAGTCTTGAGTGCCTCTTGTGGATTGAGAATATTAGTGTTGGTAGTTTTTCTTGGTATCTTTCATTTGTGTGAGAAATTCCTTGTGTCAACCTAGGGTTTTTATTTATGCAGCTTGTGAAGTGTGTAATTGGGTTCCAGATCTTCTCTGTGAAGTATTTGACCATTTCTGTTCTTAGAAACAACTTTGTTTCTGTCTGAAGATTGTTTGTAGACCATCTTCCTCTTTTTCTTCTTTGTGTGACCTAAAGGTTAATCTTTTTGCATTATTTTTTTTTGGTTCTTGGAAAGGGTTTGAGATTCTTTTTGAAGATTTGGGATCTCATTTACTTGAGTCTTTTTTTATATTTTAAACCTCTTACATCTTTATTTGCCAGATTTTTGAGTGTTCCATGCTCTTGTTTGCATTACTCTTTAAAAATCATTGTATTTGGAATCCTAGATTTGGTGAAATTGAGTATTTTTCATTCATTTGATTTCAAGATCTTTTTTTTTAATTCATTTCTTGAAATTTTGGGTTTCATTTAAAAAGGAAAAATAAAATTTGGTTGTCTCTTTTTCTTATTTTGCTTTCATTTTATTAGTTTGAGGTCTTTTGGTTTTGTCAACCTGGGAGTATTTGTGGTGAACTCAAACATTCCTTTTGTTTTGGGAGTGTGATTGGCATTGAAGTGTTTTTCTTCTTTGTTTGTGTGGTTTTCCATAGTTTTGCTTATCACAATTTTTTACCTTAATATTTGTATTTGAATCTTGCATTGCATATCATTGTGCATTAGGGTTAAGTGCATTATAACAAACATTAGTTATTTATTATTGATTTTCAATTTGTGAGTGCTTATGAAAAGAAACAGATTTTTTTTTTCTTAAGTAGAATCTCAAAGAACCTTGTAGAAATCACTTTCATCGAAGAAAAGAGTGTTGCATTTGCATGTAGTCTAGGTTTTCTTATTGGTTTATTTTGTGTCAAAACATCACAAGTTACACTTCCATTTCCTTTGACCTAAATGAAAGACATTAAAATGAACAATTAATTAAAATGAGCTCGACTTTTTTCTTTTATCATAGAAACACAAACTAGTCCAAATCATATTTGGGGTCTTGTAATAGATGTGTGGAGAGTAAAATCTCCAAGGGGACTCAAACTAAAGTATAAAAGTTGATTAGAGAGTGGAAATCCAGTATCATATAGGTTGTTAGGGAAAGCGCCTCTCACACAGGAGTCAAGCACTAAGACGTGCAATGATAAGGAAAGAGATATACCCCCTCTCCTACTTGTTTGACCACACACCCATGATTATTCCTCCTTGGCTTATGATTATGATCTAGTAACCTTAGTTACCTTTCTTAGGGACCACATAGATGAATCTAGGGAGGAGTGCCCATGGTACCTAATACAAACGTTGTATCACTTTCATAGTACTTGTGGAAGGTTCTCGGCGAAGCAAGGGTACTTGCACCATCAAAGACTATTATATGGAGATCACAGAAGGCCATTTTATCTACTTTCTCGTATTTTGGTGTTTGATCCTAATCACTCAGTGTAAATACTTGAAGGTTGTTTGACTGTCTATATCTTTAGGACTTTTTAGTGATTTCTCTATGATCCTAGTCTTCTTTAGGTGATTTGAGTTTTTAGTTTTTCTTTTACTCATAAAAGGTGGTTGATTGTCTAGTTCGTCAATTTAGGAGGCTTCATGGGCTTTCACTTGCGAGTGTCAAGCCTTCACCTAATAGGCATAAGAGAAATTTTGTTGGTTCTCTTGAGCTAGTCCAAGCTAACACAATGGAGACAAACTTTTTATTGAGAATTTTTATTCTAGGGGAGGAGGCTGGTTTTGATCATAGTCTGCATGGAAACGTCCATGTTCTTACTAGGGTACATTTTCAATCAGAAGACCAAGTAGAAGTTGAAGACATTCTAGATTATTCTAGGACTCCTTTAGATCATCTTCCTTCAAACCTTCCCTACATTGTATGATATGTGGGTACCAAGTTCAACATATTCCCCCCCAACTCTCATTCTTTTAATATGGCCAATGTAATATCACTAGTACAACTACCGACTCAGTTGGTGTGCATACTCCTTCATCTATAAGAAGGGGTACTTTTTCCATCGCTAAAACTGCTCCCAACATGGTAGCTACTATCTCTACCTATGCTCTTGGTTTGAGTTGGGGAATCTAGCCTTTTATTCCTTCCACTAGTGTTTTTTCATATGGGATTCCATCTATTAGAATTCCTTTGATTCTTTCATATTTACCTTCCACCACTCAACGACTATTCCTTCTATGGTTCGTGGTTCTACATCATTAAAAGGCTTCACTTTTGGAATTGGATTTGTTCCTACTTCCAATCCTTGTTTAGGTACTAGATCTATGTCATTCCCTAATTTCTCCAAAAATCTTAATCCTTTTCAAGTTCAAGGGGAGCAGGGTATGACATATCCTTAAGTGATTGGTTTTGGGTTAAGTGTCCCTTCTCAATTATTTGGTCAGCAGGGGAGTATGCCCTTCCCTATTAGCAGTACATCAACAATTTCCCCCCCTTTTGTAAGTGTGTGGAACCATTATCAATGGGTTTCTCCTTATAATGTTTCGTTGGGAGGTAATTTTCCTATTGCTCAAAGTTTTATGTAAAGTAGAGGATACTCTCTATATACTCCTGGGCAAGAAGTTTTACCTTATAATCCAAGATTCTCTACAAGAAATCCTTGGCAACATAGTGCATCTCAAAATCCAGGATCTACCTTTACAAACTTTGGGAACCCTAATCTTGGAAATTGGAATCCTATAGATTCATCATGCTTACCATCCCTCAAAACCCTTAATTTTCCTAATCTTTGAAAATTAACTAATTATTTGATTCAGTATAATCCATCTTAGCACTTGAGCCCCAACAAAATTCCATAATACACACCTAAGTATGAAGGGAAGTCTGGAGAAGACCCAACTCATCATATAACCACTCTTCATTTGTGGTACTCATCCAACTCTCTGAACGGTGATTTTATTAGGTTGAGACTCTTTCAACATATCCTAACTAGTAATGTGGAAAAATGGCATATTGAGTTGAGAGGGGGTTCGTTTTCCACATTTAGTGAGTTGGATATGACATTTCTTAACCAATTTCAATTGTTTGTCCATTATGATGTCGAGACTGAGCTTTTGACCCATTTTGAGCAGGATAAGGCCACCCATATCTTTGACCACAGTCAAGAGTGGAAGAGAATAAAGAGATTGATCAAGGCATATATCCATAATGAATTTTTACTTGAGTGGTTTTTAAAGTCCTTATAGCTAGTCATATCCAAGGATCTATCAATTTCAGGAGTGTTCACAGAGGAGCAGGTTATATTTAGAGCCCAATAACTAGAAATGATTTATTCCCAGTTTGCACTTCTTTATAAGATTTTGCATGATGCGTCAAATATCAGATAGATCTAGGAAAACCAAAACTAGGTCCTCATGTTGATGGGGTTGTAGGATTGCTTGATTCTAATTCAACTAGTTTGTTGGTTAATCAATTACACTAGTTGTCATTACTATGTTGTAGGATTGCTTCATTCTAATTCAACTAGTTTGTTGGTTAATCAATTACACTAGTTGTCATTACTATCTTCTCTGACAACACAAGCTATGTCATCTGTGTCTCCTCCTTTTTGACCCTCTGCCATCAACATAGTTTAGCCCTCTAATCCTAAAGTAAACCAACAATTTTATGGGAAGAAGAAAGGATGAGGTAAGAAGAAGGGTAAGGAAGAGAAGGAGAATACAAATAAACCAAATGGTAATAATTGTGAGGGAAAGAAAGAGTCTAAAAAGAACATGAAATTCCCTTGCAAGTTATGCAATAGGGATCATCTTACACATATTTTCCCCAAAATTGAAGGTGCTCAACACTTTTTAGTTCAACAAGATCCTTCTAGTTTCTAGGTTGTGCATAAAAACCCTTTTCCCTAAGGGTAACAATTACTTACTGGTGTGAATAGTAATGTTGGAACCCTTTCAAGGGGCACCTAGTTAGAAGGTGTTGGGTCCTTCATTTTTTGGGGTAAATACAATCAATAATATTTTTGGAACGAAAATGGAAAAAGTGTCCAGAAGCAGATCACTGAAAGTATAAAAGCGACATATAAAAAAATATTGGGACTTGCGTGTTGGGTGTGTGTTATATTCTTTACATGACTACCCCTCATGCAAGGGGGTCACAGGGGGGTTGTAGACCCCTTGTACATTGCATCGAGCATAGCATGGGGGTAGTACCCCCCTACATAGGGACCAGGGCAGTGCCGTGGAATTT
Organism: Pinus taeda; assembly: GCA_000404065.3. Lineage (NCBI taxonomy): Eukaryota > Viridiplantae > Streptophyta > Pinopsida > Pinales > Pinaceae > Pinus > Pinus taeda. Next base: position 136,199 of record APFE031499943.1, read on the forward strand.
TTTGTTTTTGACCCTATATTAGGTGGGCGGACCTACTTATGGTTTTGTGCATGGATTTTCCACATGGTTTTGGGCATGATAGTTTTTTGTCCACGTTATTTTATAGATATGGTCAAGGGAAGTACAATTATGTTCTAATCCAGGGTTAATGGATTGGGGTTTATGGATGCTTCGACATGTATATATATGTATTATAACATTAAAAGGAATATAATGAAAAATCAATTTGGTGGTCTCGGTTTTGGGATCACGGGGAAAATATTTGTGTATATTTGTTTTATGTTTATGCTCCCACCATTGTTTATTTTCTTCTTTTAAGAATTAGTTTGTAGGTAATTTTTATATGAGGTTGTAACATACATTTGGTATCAGAGCTATTTTGGCTTCAAGGGGATGCCTTTGCTTCTAAGGGGTTTTGCTCAAGCTTGTGGTAGACCGTGTTCAATGGGAGATCTGTGGGATCGATTCTTGTGGTGAAAGAAGATGGTAAGTAGTGGAAAGATATAGATCGATAAATTTAATGGTTAAAGTTTTGAGCTGTGGAAACTCAAGATGGAGGATCTATTGGTGGATAAAGATAATTGGATCACGGTATATCTGGGTACTAAGTAATGACAATGTCAGCTAAAGACTGGGAGAATTTGGAATGAATGGAGAATTTTGGGACAATTTAGGGACTTTGTACCAATCTAAGTCTCTCGTGAATACAATGTTCCTACGTAAAAAGTTGTATAACCTGAGGATGAAAGATGGAGACATGGTGATAGAGAATATGAACACATTTAATACTATGGTAAGTCATTTATTATTTGTTGATATTAAAATTTTAGATGAAGATAAGTGAATCATTTTTTTGTGTTCTCTACCAGATTCATGGAATAGTCTAGTTGTTGCAATAGGTAGCAATGGAACTGCCTTGCAGTTTGATGAAATAATTTGATCCTTGCTGTCAAAGGAGATGAAACAGAAAAATATGGAAGGCTAGAATGGTGTTGCCTTTTTTGTACGAGGATGGTCTCATAACAAAAATAAAAATAATTCCTCGAGTGGGAGATCTAAATCTAGAGGGATATCTAAATCTCCGAGAAAACCTGTGAAGGTGTGCACGAAATGTGCAAAGGAAGGGCACTTCAAAAGGTAATGTAAATCTAAAGCTCTTGAGAAAGGAAAGGGATCTAATGATGCTCCTTCTGCATAGGTCAAAACAACCTCAGATCAAGGTGGGGATGTGTACATGGCTTCTTCTTCAAGTAAACATGTAGATCATGAGGCATGGTTGATTGACTCAAGTGAATCCTTTCACTTCACTCCCCATAGGGAGTGGTTTTGCAAGTATGAGAAATATGATGGTGGTGATGTCTTCTTAGGGTATGAAAGGAAGGCTAGAATTGTCAGTCGTGGAAAATTCAAGTTGAAGTTGCAAGGTGGAAGGATTAGAACACTTATGAGTGTTCCGCATATTCCTGCATTGGCTAGAAATCTATTTTATGTAAGCAATTTGGATGATGCAGGTGTAAAAACAGTGTTTGATAAAGATACCTCCAAGATGGTTTGGGGATCACTGGTATTGATGCGAGGAGTTTGGATTGGAAGTCTATACAAGCTTCAGGGTAGCACTGTTATTGATTGGTGAAATAGTTCTTTGGTTCCTGAAAGAGGAGCAAAAAATCTAGTGGTCTCTAGAGAAAACACCATGTTGTGGCACCAAAGGCTTAGACATATTGGAGAGAAGGCCCTTCAAATAATTCATTGTAATGGTATGGTAGAAGGTATGTCTAATTTCTCTATGGATTTTTATTACTGTGAAAATTGTGCATATGGGAAGCAGAATCAGGTGAGTTTCCCCTCTGGTGCTAAGAGGGTGAAAGAAATATTAGAGCTTGTACATAGTGATGTGTTTCGACTTCTGTCAGTTCCATCACTCGGTAATTATGTGTATTATGTATCATTTATAAATGAGTTATCAAGGAATATATGGATATATTTCCTCAGGAAGAAATCTGAAGTCTTTGATAGGTTTAAATAATTTAAGGCTTCGGTGGAAATCTAGATAGAGAAGAAGATAAAGGTGCCAAGGAAAGATAAAGGTGGAGAGTTTTGCAAGAAAGAATTTCAAGAGTTTTGTAAGAAGTGTGGTATAGCACGACAGAAGACTACTCCATACACACCTCAGCAAAATGGAGTTATAGAAAGAATGAACAGGATGTTGATGGAAAAGGAAAGAGGCATGCTTAGTGATGTCAGGTTAGGATAGGAATTATGGGCAAAGGTGGTGGAGACTGCATGTTACTTGGTCAATATATCACCTTCATTAGCATTGGAGGATAAGAATCCACAAGAGGTATGGATTGGTAAGAAACCTTCTCTTTCACATCTGAGGGTATTTCGATGTGATTCATATGTACATGTTCCAAAGGATAAAAGAACAAAGTTGGATAGTAAATCTGAAAGGTGCATCTTCATTGGGTATAAGGATGGTTTAAAAGGTTATAAGGTTTGTAACCCAAAAACAAGGAAGGTTGTGTACAACCGAGATGTGGTGTTTAGAGATGTAAAAGATGTTATTAAACATGAAGTCCTACCAAAGGAACCTGAGAAGATAGACTTTGAGCTAAAGGAGGAAGAATTAGACTCTACAACAGAAGAGGATTTGGAAGATGAAGAGACACAAACTCCAACTATGAGAAGATCAGTTTGAGAAAGAAGGCGACCAAAAAGGTATAGTCCATCTACTTTCTGTTCAAATTTGTCTTTATCTATTATTGATGGTGATCCTAGAACTGTGAGGGAAGCAGTAGAGTCAAAGGAGGGAAAACTCTAGAAAGAGGCTATGGTTTATGAAATGACATCTTTTCACAAAAATGAGGCTTGGGATCTGGTGGAGTTTCTGGTTTGAAGGAAACCCATTGGCAAAAAATGGTTGTTTAAAAAGAATATGAATGTAGAAGGCAAAGTGGAGAAATACCAAGCTCGGTTGGTAGAAAAAGGTTATTCCCAGGTGCCAGGAATTGATTTCAGTGATATTTTTTCTCATGTTGCCAAGGTAGCTTCTATTAGATTACTTTTATCTATCGTTATTACTTTTTATTTTGAGGTAGAACAAATGGATGTGAAGACAACATTTCTTCATGATGATCTAGAAGAAGAGATCTACATGAAGCATTGTTGGGTTGTGTTATATTCTTTCCACATAGTTAACAGGGGGTTTGAGGGGTACTCGTAACCCCACTTTATGGGGTCCGGGGCAACGCCCCAGAAAATTTTGATTTTGGACCCTATGTTAGGTTGGGCGGACCCACCTATGGTTTTGTGCATGATTTTCGCACATCTTTTTTGGACATGATGGTTTTCAGTCCATGGTATTGGACGTGATGGTTTTCGGTCCATGGTATTGGATGCTTCGGCTGTATAAATATGAATTGAACATTGAAAAGAATATAAGAAAAATCAGCTGGTAGTCCCGGTTTTGGGGATCCATGGGAAATCTCTGTGTAATAGGTTTTATGTGTATGCTCTCGCATTTTTATTTTTCATGTGATTTAGAATTCGTATGTAGGTAATTTCTGTACAGGGTTAAAACCTACAAGCAACTTGAAGGCTTTGCAGTGAAGGGTAAGAAAGAACTAGCATGCAAGTTAATAAATGTTTGTATGGGTTAAAACAGTCACCAAGGATGTGGTATAAAAAATTTGATACATTTTATACGGGGACATGGCTTCACTAGAAGCAAAGAAGATAACTGTGTATATTTTAAATTAATTGGTGACCGTGTTATTTATCTGGTCTTGTATGTGGATGATATGTTGCTAGTTGGAAATTGATTTAGGTGGATCTTCAGATATTGTGGCATGGGAAAAACTCAAAATTCAAACTGGCAGAAAGGCAATTATCTTGACATCAGATTGAAGTGCTCGTCGCCCTGATTCTAATGGTGCAAACGACACTCCAATCCGAGTCTGAACAAAGGAGATAGAAGCAGTCAAAGTTCTGCGTTGACTTGCAGGAAATAGAGGAAAATGAAAGTCCAAGGATGCTCCTGGAAATAGTCCCATTGCATAAATATTTTCATTCTGAATCTACTGCAACTTGAATGGGCTAAAATGGACTTCGAATGATGGAGTTATCGCAAAACGAAGTTGCTTTTGTTCCTTTGAAAAAGGAGGCATTTCTTCTAAAACTGAGCTTAAGGCCTTAATAAAGGAAAAATCACATCAGAAGGGTTGAGCAGAGGACTTAAAGTAGAGGCGGCAGGGATCCCTAACTGCGACCTCCGACTTATCGCATCGGAGATAGACTCACATGTGATGTTGGGACCCCGGGCATAGCGATGAAGCGATTGCGATTATTGGCATCGGTGTATGCCTTGGTACAAAGGAAGAACCCCTGGGCCGTAGTGAATGCGATATTGACCATTCGATCAAGGAACAAATCAATGGTCCATATTTAATAGGTGATTAGAAATCGGCGATCCCCGCTGCCAAGGACAATGCGATTGCGATAGCAATGTGCCGATAAGGGTCGGATCCGATGAGATTATAGACCTGATTATAAAATTTGGAGTCCAGTTTTTCGGATTTTCTGTGTTATCCCATGTATTTGGGGTTTTTTTCCAATCCACCTACGCCATGCAATATGCCGACTAAACGTGGACCCAACTAGAGATCAAGGAAAATTTCATGAAATTTGAGATCCGACTTTTAAGCTTTGTGGTTGGAGTTTCTTGTTTTTCCCTGTATTGTTTGTTTGAATGAAAAGAGCTATTTTGGGGTTTTGTTCAAACAGTCTCTATTATAAATGAATAGACCCCCAATTTAAGCATCCCTGTAATAGAAGAAATGATTATAAAACTCAATGAACATAGAAACGTGCAAGGTAGAGGAATTTTCATGCAGTTCAAGGTAGGAGCAAGCAGGAGGGGCAAAATTCCATTTTGTCAAGATTTGACAAATTTTATACGGTTTCAGCCCTTCTCGACGTCATGAACGCCATGGAGCTATCCATTTATCCATCTAAGTTCTCCATTTCTTAGCCATTTTCCAAAATTGAGGTATAAAACTCCTTGGTTGTAACTGATGATTGTATTCTTCCTTTTCATGCCATTTAATGAATGAATGCCTCCCCATTGATCGAGCAGGGCCCGGAGACGTAGTCCAAGTTGGATGAACTCCATTATCAAGTTTTGTTGTCTTCTTCTCATGCTTTATATGTTTCTTCTTCTTCTCTCATGTGCACATTAGATTTCTATGGTTAAGCTGCAATTTCTACATGTGATTCTTTAATACATCTATAAGCATAAGATCTTGGATCAAGTGGTATCAGATTAGGTCTTTTTAGATGTGAATTGCATGTTTTCATGCTAATAAGAAATAGGCTCCGAAGAGGCAAAGGGAAACTAGAGTCTTTCAATCCCGAAGTCTGGTGTGCACATCGAAGGAGAAACATGGCAGATGAAGAGGCTCGTCTTGAAGAGGAGCTCAATTTCCACCAAACCTTCTATTTGATGGCAGAGAATGTTGGTCAATTGCTTTCAAGGCTGGAGAAAGCAGAAGAGGGAAAACCAGAAGAACAAGGTTCATCGCATGGAAATGGTGGAGAAGAACCCCCTCCTTCTCCTTCCACGAGTGAAAGTTATTCTTCCTCTCATCACCATAATCGTAGAAATTCAATGGATGCATCTAAGAAACCATTCCTTAAATTAGATGTCAAATTTGATCTTCCCATGTATAACAGGGAAAGTAATGCAGAGAAGCTTAATAACTAGATTAGCCAAATCGATATCTACTGCAAGATTCAGTAGATCGTAGAGGACGAGGAAAAGATTTAGCTAACCTCTCTTCGGCTGAGTGGCACTGCTCTCGTCTAATGAGAGAATAGATTGCAAAGCAGTGAGAATGTGGGTAAACTTCTTTCCTCATGGCTTGATTTCATTTCTGCATTAAAGGAACAATTTTTTCCCTTGGGTTACAAGCAGAAAGCATTAATGAATTGGCAATATTTAAGGCAAGAGAAAGGTCAGGATGTTCAAATTTTTACAGAGGATTTTAGAAAGCAAGCACTTAATTTAGGAATTGCACTTGACTCACCTGAAGTAGTAACCAAGTATATTGGATCATTACATAGCTACATTAGACATTCCTTATTATTGTTTGAACCTACTAACATTGACTCAGTCAGTGTAAAGGCCATCCATCTGGAAAACAGGGGAACACATGGAAACGACGACCACTCAAAGAGAATCGTAGTAGCCAAGAGAAGGGGAGCAAAGCCCACTTGTACACATTGTGAGAAAGAGGGGCATGATGATTGAAGAGAATTGCTGGAAATTGCACCTTGAGCTAAGACCTGAGAGGAATCACAGAAAGGGGAAGTAGAAGGTCGTTCCCACCGTGCAGCAAAGCCAAGATTCTGAGCCAGAGGAAGACGAGAAGGTCACAACTATAGAATTTACACAGGGTAGGCCCAATGACTTGGGGTCTGTCTCCAGTGACGAGACGAAGTTTGCAGCCTTTCGGATCACGGTAGGATGACTCATAGATTTGGGGTCTGATTCTGACAATGAATCAACGATTTCAACCGACAAAATGAAAAGGACGCTCCCCGCAGCAAGATGCCAAGAACTTGAGGAGGTCAACCACCGCATCCAAGCAGAGAATGCTGAGCTAAAGAGGCTTCTACATGAGGCAAGGGAAGAAAATCAAAGATTACCATGTCAGTTGCAAGACAAGGGCAAGGCCTTGGAAAAGCTGCAACATAGTTATCTCGAGGTAAAACGTGATTCCCCGATTTCATATGATTTTGATGATGATGGATTTGCTGCTTTTGAAAAACATACTACAGAGATTGGATCCAAACTAATGAAGAAAATGGGATATCAAGGAAAGGGCATCAACATCAAAGGCCAAGGCATCATAAACCCCATCAAATTCAAGGAGTTTCCACACCATGCAGGACTTGGATACACCAGAAAGGAAATGGGTGAAAGCTCCAATACAACTAGTAACTAGCCAATGATAGACAACGAAATTTCGTCCTCACAGTCCAACGATAGTGAAGGCTCCATGAACACTTATCGAAGGAGCACCAGGGAAAGGCACCCCAAGGCGACCCGAAAAGTTTGGAGGAGAAATAATCATTGTAATCATTGCAACAAAGAGGGACACCAACAAATCACATGTCCGATGCTCCATATTCTAGAAACATCGCTAGAAGAGTGTAAAGGTGAAAATGTTCAATAGATGAATCCACACCATTCATGGTGGTCTACTTTATTAAGTTGGTTTTTTTAGGGGTAGTAGCTTGTTATGGCCACCATTGTAAATCATATGTTGCAAGTAAATGTAAAAATGATGGTGCAACGATGATATTTTGGCCTTTCCTTATTAGTATTTGAGGCATTAATTACTTTTTAGGTAATGCTTGGCCAATGAGTGTGTGCTATGAACTCTTGGCAAGGAGGGGTTGTTGAACCATGTGTGGTCTGCATGATTGCATGAATGTAATGGTTTCATGTGCGGGTGATTGAAAGTGTGGATTGAGAAAGTGTGCTAATGCTTTTGGGGTCCAAAAGCTCTTTAGTGGGGAGGATTGATCCAGGTGGATCTTCAAACACTGTGGCATGGAAAAAGCTCAAAATTCAAAGTGGAAGAAAGGCAAATATCTTGACGTCAGATCGAAGTGCTCGTCACCCTGATTCCAACGGTGTGAATGAAACTCCAATATGAGTCCTAACGAAGGAGATATAAGAAGTCAAATTTTTGGGATGACTTGCAGGAAATAGAGGAAAATGGAAGTCTAAGGATGCTCCTAGAAATAGTCCCATTGCGGAGGTCTTTTCATTTTGAATCTACTACAACTTGAATGAGCTAAAATGGACTTCGGATGATGGAGTTATCGCAAAAAGAAGTTGCCTTTGTTCCTTTGAAAAAGGAGGCATTTCTTCGAAAACTGGGTTTAAGGCCTTAATAAAGGAAAAATCACATCATAAGGGTTAAGTGGAGGACTTAAAGTAGAGGAGGCAGGGATCCCTGACTGTGACCTCCAACTTATCGCATCAAAGATAGACCTACATGCAATGTCAAGTCCCCAGGCAGAGAGATGAAGCGATTCTGATTATCGGCGTCAGCGTATGCCTTGGTACAAAGGAAGAACCCCTGGGTCGTAGCGAATGCGATATTGACTGTTCGATCAAGGAACATATCAACGGTCTAGATTTAATCGGCGATACTTGATGCTAGGGACAATGCGGTTGTGATAGCGATGTGCCAATAAGGGCCGAACCCGATGGGATTATAGACCCAATTCTATAAAATTTGAAGTCTGGTTTTTCGTATTTTCTATGTTATCCCATGTATTTGGGGTTTTTGGCCAATCTGCCTATGCGATGTGATACGCTGACTAAATGTGAACCTGACCAGACATTAAGGTAGATTTCATGAAATTTGAGATATGGCTTTTAAGCTTTGTGGTTAGACTTTCTTGTTTTTCCCGTGTATTGTTTGTTTGAACGAAAAGAGCTATTTCGGGGTCTTTTTTTCAAACAGTCTCTATTATAAATGAACAGAACCTCGATTTAAATGTCCCTGTAATAGAAGAAATGATTATACAACTTGATGAACATGGAAAAGTGCAAGGCAAAGGAATTTGCATGTAGTTCGAGGCAAGAGCAAGCAGGAGGGGTGAAAGTCCATTTTGTCCAGATTTGACAAATTTTATATGGTTTCAACGACGCCACAAACGCCATGGCGCTATCCATTTCTCCATTTGAGTTCTCCATTTCTTAACCATTTTCCATAATGGAGGTATAAGACTCCTTGGTTGTAACTGATGATTATATTTTTCGTTTTCATGCCATTTAATGAATGAAGGCCTCCCCATTGATCGAGCAGGGCCTGGAGACGTAGTCCAAGTTGGATGAACTCCATTATCAAGTCTTGTTGTCTTCTTCCCATGCTTTGTGTGTTTATTCTTCTTCTCTCATGTGCCCATTAGATTTCTATGGTTAAGCTGCAATTTCTACATGTGATTCTTTAATACATCTATAAGACAAAGATCTTGGATCACAAATGACAAAGAAATTATCCAAGATCTAAAGACCCAATTGTCATCCAAATTATACATGAAAGATCTTGGTGCTACGAAATATATTTTGGGCATGGAAATTAAATGAGATCAGGCAAAGAGGAAGCTCTGGCTAAACCAGAGGAAGTATGTCGAGACAATACTGCAGAGGTTTAATATGCAGGATATTAAACTGGTGAAGGTTCATATTCCTGTAGGTGTAAATTTATCTGCTGAGCAATGTCCCAAGACACAAGAAGAGGAAGAGGACATGTCCCAAGTTCCATATGCAAGTGCAGTCGGTATCCTGATGTATGCAATGGTCTGCGCTAGACCATACATTGCACATGAAATGGGAGTATTGAGCAGGTTTATGTCAAAACGAGGGAAAAAGCATTGGACAACAGTGAAGTGGGATTTCAGGTTTTTTGCATGGCAATAGTGATAATGGTTTGTGCTACCAAGGAAGACTAGGTTTGGATGGAGTTTTGGACAATCATGGCTTTGTTGATGCAGACTAGGCTGGAGATCTAGATCAGAGAAGATCTACAAGTGGGTATGTGTTTAATATATTTGGAGGTGCAGCCAGTTGGATGAATAAGAGACAGTCTGTAGTGGCACTTTCAACTACAGAGGCAGAATACATGGCAACCACTCATGCAAGCAAGGAAGTAGTTTGGTTGCAGAGATTGTGTTCAAGTATGGGGTTAGTACAACAAGCTATAAGGATAGACTTTGACAGCCAAAGTGCAATTTTCTTAGAAATAATCCTGCTTATCATTCAAAGACAAAGTGCATTGATTTTTAGTATCACATTGTGAGGGATATGGTTGAAGACAAAAAGGTGTTGTTGGTAAAGGTGGACACTTTGAAGAATACTATAGATGCATTGACAACTGTGAGCTTTGAGAAGTTCTCTTAGTGTAGAGAAATAATGGGTGTTGCAGAGCTGGACCAATGACTAATCTCTCCTATGGCCCCATGTGGAAATAAAACAACAAGTGGGAGAATGTTGGGTGTGTGTTATATTCTTTCCATGACTACCCCTCGTGCGGGGGGTGATAGACCTCCATGTACGTTGCACTAGGTGCAGCACCCTAGTTGTTTTTTTAAACACTATATTAGGTAGCTGGACCTACCTATGGTTTTGTGCATGGATTTCACACATTGTTTGGGCATGATGGTTTTTTATCCATGGTATTTTGTAGATACGATCAAGGGAACTATGGTTATGTTCTAATCCAGGGTTAATGGATGCTTCGACATGTATA
>APFE031499943.1:146659-202640 GCA_000404065.3 Pinus taeda
ATATATTGTAACATTGAAAGGAATATAATGAAAAATCAATCTTGTAGTCCCTGTTTTGGGATCTAGGGGAAAATCTTTGTGTATATATGTTTTATGTTTTATGCTCTCATTGTTGTTTATTTTCTGTTGTTAAGAATTCGTTTTTAGGTAATTTATGTATGAGGTTAAAACCTACCTTGCGCAGATGAAAATAATGGAAACATGCCCACGAAAGCTGCAAAATGGGACTAGTTTTGAAGGAGTTCCAAGGAAAAAGGGAAACAACTCCAATATTTTTCAAAACTGGACTGAATCAAGGCAGGATCAAGTAACTACCGAAAAAGACAAAATCAAATGAACGTGCCTATAAATAAAATCATAAGGGAGAAAATTCGAGAGTTGGGTTTTTCATATAAATTGGGTCTCTATGATAAACCAAGTCAAGGTGTTGTAGTCTCTGTGTTTGTACAGAAGATATAGTATCTATGCCATGAAATCTCGTATAATGTTTAGTTAAGACAGTCCCACTGATATGCATGATCCTTGCTGTAATGGTTAGAATTGTTAATAAAATGGAGTTTGGCAATATTGTATTGATGCTATAGTTATGCGTTGAATGTATGGGCCCCTTTAAATTTTCATCTTATTTATTCAAGTAATGTTTAGATTCCTTCTGAAATGAATGCATGTTTTAAATATAATATAGTTATGTAGATGCTAATTGCTAATGGTGTGGATGATACTTGGATATCAATATAGATCCCTTCATTTTTGTGTGGCTCTGGCTCGCCTCAGGGGAGACGCTCTTTTGCAAAAGGGAGTGAAATGTCAGTGAAAATCTAGATTATGATGATATCTTTTGTTGGCAAATCAGACTGAACCTAGGTCATTAACCTTCCATAATTTTATGCAAACAGAGGGAAATATCCTTCAAATATATATTCTTAAGGCTCATTTTGAAATAGCAACTAGAGCTCATGATTATGGAGAGTTAGAACGTTCTAAGGCTAAACCTACTTTTGATTCTCAATAACCTCTTCATATAGAGAGGCCCGTTATTGAGTCTATACCTCAGATTTTGAAATTCTCCTCAAAATACTCAAATTTTAATCTAAATGCTAGGGCTGCTCAAAACTATTCTATTGTTGAGTATTTAGCTCAGAGTACTTGTGCTATGTTAGTGTTAGATGTACTCTAGTCATTCACAGAATAAAGGAGTCATTTCTCACTGCGATTGGAGTAGTTGACCTAAAGAATTCTCAAGTAATTATGTTTGATACTACAAGTGTCAAACGAAGACTCCCTAATCATGGGGATTTTCAAATTAAATCTACCTATCAAAGAAGACCATCTTCCATACCATAGTTGGTTAAGGAGCTCCCACGTGCATAATGTATTTGTCATGTTGGAAAGAAAATGGGTCTCTTGAAGCATCTCCTTCTAGAAATCCTTTAACTACATTTGATGGACACTCTCATAGGCCTCATGGGATTTTTCCTTCTTTCTTGGTTGGAGTTGGGGACTATATAATCAACGTGGAAGTTGAAATAGTCAATGCTAGCTTGGATTATAACCTTTTATTGGGTCAAAATTGTGTCTATGTGATGCAAGATATTGTTTCATCCTTATTTTGTGTATCATATTTTCCTCATGAGGGGAGAATAGTTACTATTGATCAACTGTCCTATTTTCCCAATGACCCTAATGCATCTTCTGACTCCTTTTCCTGTTGGTTAATAATTCTCAACATTCTATTGAGAATTTGGGTGTTGGGATTTATTCCCCATTGATTGGAACTTTTGATCTTCCACCTATGTTATTACACAAAAATGCCATTTATTCTACATAAAGGGTGCTTTCTTGAGAGAATTTTAGAACTAATTATGTTTAAGATCCTTGGAATTTTCCTCCTTCTACTACCACATTGGAAGAGGGGAAAATTGATTGAATGGCTTATCCTATGTTTGCAACTGAAATCACATATCAACCTGTTATTAGTAATGCTCCAAATATAAACCCACTATTTGTTTCACCAGAAGTTTTGGAAAATGACGTGGTTTCTGTTTGGGAAACTAACTCAACTATGGCTATGGATTGTCTCAATATTATTTTACGATCTAAAGAGGCGATTATAGAAGCAGTGACAGGTGTAGAAATATTGTGGGATGATTTGCATCATCGATCTTATTTTTTCCCTGACTTGCAAAAGATTGAGTTATGTTTGTCTTTTCTCACCTCCCATGTATTTAGATTTGTAGTGTGGGAGATACTCCAAGCCCCAGTGTTTGGTGTTTTGGAGGAATGGGTGCCAAAAAAGGTACTTTGGGACCTTATAACCCAAGGTGTGGACTTTGTAGAGAAGCTTGTGGGTGTGAAACCACTAGGAGATTTTGGTCATGTAACCTTCAGAGATTGTAGAGGACCATAAAAGAAGGTAGGGACCACAATGAACAACAAGAAAGGACATGTATACAGTGAGATAATAATTTTTGTATGTTTTAAGTGGGATTATGGAATAAATATCGAGTCAGTTGGCTTAGAAGTGTGCTCTCATGACAGTTCGTTGAAGCCCAAGAGGAGCATATAAATATAGGGCTATTAGAAATATGTTGTCATTGATGGCAAAGGAAAAGCATTGATTATGTTATCATTAATGTAAAAAGAAAGGTGATTGCAAGATGAGCAGTGGTGTAGGATATTTAGATCCATTTCTAGCTCAAAAGATAATATCAATTGTTATTGGAACCCACCCATATAGCTAGAGATCTAAAATAGCTTTCCATTGGCATGTGGAAGGTTGAAAATGGCCTCTTGGATCATAAGTTATGCTCAGACAAAGTTAAGGACCCCAAAGTCAAAATTTATAGAGCTAAAGTGTTTGGAGACCATTCTAGATCATGTTTAGGTTGGTAGAATTTCCAAGAGTAGTGAAGTCTCTTTAGTGGAGATGATATCCAAAATACCAGGATGACTTGGTGCAACGACACAACAACAAGGACCTTGTTGATTGGCTCAAGGTGGGGCCCACATGACAGCCTAACCCGACGAAGGTAGCTTGACTAGTGCACCCAGGAGAAATATTGAGAACCGCTTAAGGGAATAATCGAGATGGCGTAAGACACAATTTAAAAGGCATGCAAGTTATGAGGTGGATTTGATGCCATGCATCCTCACTAACCCATTAGAAGAAATGTACGGGGTCAGAATGTTCAAGTATTAATGATAAGGGGGGGTCATGCAATGGTTTTTTTTCTTAGAACTCCAATTAGAGATCAACAACAAAGCTTAACTATGTAACACCCCTCTAAAACCACAAACATCCTAAGGGGGGTCACACAAATAATAGGAAGTTTTCTAAAGGGTAGGGCAACATGTCGAAAGGAAGATAGGAAGGTTAGGACCCTTAGAAATTTATTAAGGAATTAAATGTAAAACTAGGGTTTTAGGACCCTTTCGCTCTCCTCAAATAAAAGGACAAGTGGCAACATACTATTTCTTAGAGATGACATCATCACTAGTCCAATAAGAAGTGGACACATGGAAGGTGTTTTTGGCCTTTTTAGGCCATTTTTGTGTGACACATGGCATGCGTGACGTTAACAATGACATGGATAAATGAGGGGTGGACACATGGCATGCAAATTTTGGGTTTTCATGTACCCTAGTGAGCCTAATTTGAGTGACATGTGTCACTACTCAAATGGCACCATGTGGAACCCAAGATGTCAACATGATGTCATCCTGCTGGCAGGATCCGAAAGGATTTGAAGTGGCACATAGAGGAATAGTTAGGTGACTGGGTGTTGAGCTGATGTAGCCATTGTGACAGCCAACTCAACTTGATATTGTAGTGATTTAGCGTAGTTACAATGGGTAGACTCCACTAGGACAAATCATCCTGTTAATATGATCTTGAAGAATTTTAATGGCATAGTTAAGGAAAGGTTGGGATATAGGTGTCGAGATGACAATGGTGGTATGATAGAGTGACAACCAATGAAAAGAGTGAAGGTGGACCCACTGTAACAATTGATCTTGCAAGATAAATCCCGAAGGATAATAAGGTGCACAAAGAAAATGGTTAGGATGATGAAGCTTCAGGACATGTTGGAACTAACAGGCAATAGAGAAACAACCAATGAGAAGTGGAGAAATAGGACCCCGCTCGTAGCTCATCCCATTAAGTGTAGCCTGGAAGATTTAAAAGGCCACAAACAAAATAGCATTGTGATAAAGGCATCAGGGATAAAGCACCAGAACAAGGTTTTGTGTAGTAAGAAGACCATGGGCACATAGGAGTTATAAAGAGAATAAGCCCTTGGAGGCTTAAAAAGTAGTTAAGTGCCTAAAATACCAAGGAGGAGGTCATAGCACAAGGTCTTATGGATTGATAATGAGCAAGGGGCCAACACATAGGGGCTAGAGGCAGTTATCGACAACATGGAAGAGTTTTTGGCATTTTTTCTAAATATAGTGGAAACAAAAGTTAGAAATAGAGTTAAAAGTTGTATTAAACCCTGATAAACTACTAGAATAAGTAAATTAACATATTTGAGCAGTTAAAATCAGATATCCTTATTAGAACAATAAAAAAGTATTTGAAGACTTTCATATGACATACATAAGAATTAGCTGAAGCAGAAGAAACACAAATATGTATTTTATGGATGGAGGAAGACCTGAAGTTAACTAAAGTATCACACTAAAATATGAGTCAATATTTCTTTCAAAGCATAATTCAAGCAACTAATATGTATAATGATGAAGTTTTTTGGTGCAACATGATGCATAGGGGATGATAAGTTGTTGGTGCAACAAGATGCATATTGTTTCTATGCATCAAGGGTGAATAATTGGTTAGATTTGGTATCTAAAAGGTGTTTTAGAGATGCAAAGAGTGCATTGTTGATTGGTGGAAGGATTGATATTGCTCATATAGTTTGGTGTGTTTAGTAATGAGAAACTTCTAAAGGAGATATTCACGCTGATTTTATCAGCAACCAGAGATTGTTGAAAGTATTTGTAAGGTGGTTTTGGTGAGCAGTTACAGTGAGAAAATTTGTTTGTTTATGGGGTAAGTGGTCTATTGGTTCTAGTTTAAAAATTGATGAAAGATGAATAAAGAGGGCTACTAAGTGGTATCTTTCAGATCAAGGGTTGTAGCTCCTTCCAGTAGGTGTTCGTAAATTTTTAGGGGCAAGAGTACCTTTCAACAAAGGTTGATAAATGAGGAGGGGAAAGATTCCCTTTAAGCAAAGGTTAGTAAATGTCTAAGGGAAAGAGTCCCTTTTAGTATAGGTTCATAAACGAGTAGAGAAAGCAATCTATTTCAATAGAGGTAGATAAATAAGCATGGGAAACAATCCCTTTCAGTGAAGACTGATAAATGAGCAAGCATAGAAGTTCCTTCCAGTAATAGCTAATAAACCTATAAGTATTATATTGTGGGGCAATGTTGTAATCAATTTGAAGCTGGAAATAAAAGGAATATTGGTGTTTTATGTATATGTTTCTCATGTGCTTGATGATGAATATTTTATATGATCGAGTTATGTTTTCGATCCACAAATAATTGCCAAAAGTGATTGAAAACTATACTTTATGAAGAAATGTATAATTTGGACACACTAATGATTCACCTCTCCTCTTAGTAGTGTCCTGGTTTCCATTGTTTCTAACAATTGGTATTATAGAAGATTTATTTAGGATAATTTTAATAGTTAGAAGGAAGGTCAAGGATAATGGAGAATGAAGGCTAGATTACCTTATATGGAGTTCCATTTTTTAATGGCTCAAATTATACAACCTGGAAGTTAAGGATGATAATATACTTGAAATATCTTGATTTGTATGTATGGCTATCTATGGAGAATGTAATAATATATGATAAGTGTGATAAGCAAGCTGGGAAGGAAATCATGAGGTGGTTGTCTAAGTCAAATATTGAGAAAGTAATATGTTTTAAGACTACCAAGGAGACATGGGATAAATTTTAATCCATCTATGATATAGACATGAAAGATGCATGTGATGTCAATAGGATTTCCCTGGAGGATGGAGTAGTCAAATATTCAAAGAGAATTGAATATTGTGAATCAAATGATGATTCTCCTAGATTAAGAGGCCACTTTTTTTATCAACACTCAGATGAATAAGAGGAGATGCAATCTTTGAGTAATTTAGTATTATGTTGTTATTGTAGAAAATTATTCCATTTATCTTCAAATTTCTCAACTGCAAGTATTAGTGAAAGTGAGAGTTACTCATCTAGTTGTAGTGAAGAAGAAGCTACTTTAATAGAAATAGGAGATTTGGAAATTGGTCAATAAGAAAATGGGTCCACATCTAGTGAAGAAGGAGAATCCTTGGAGTAATTAAGGTAAAAAACCCTTAATAAGATGTGAGTGAAATTGACACTTACTATGAATCTAGGGCCTTCTCTACTGACTTGAAAGATACTTAAGAGAAAATATATTTGAAGAGGTAGCTCATATCATCTCTTGAGGATATAAATAACAAATTTAGAGCCATCAATATGGAGCTAGAAGATAATAATAAGATATTAAAATATCATTTGATGAGTCATCAGAAGCATGCGAAGAATTCTGAAGTGTTTGAAGAAATTCAAACTAGCCATTGTTCCTCTCAAGCTGAGATGATGTTGGAAGATAATACTAACCGAGCAACAACATTAAAGGGACCCAATAGCTTTGTGAGAGAAAGGTTCAAAAACACTGAAGTGGTGGAGAAAACAAGGCAACACCAAGGAGACAAAAAGAAATCTAGGAATCAATACAAAGGTATGCAGTCCCTCATAGGTTTATATTGTAGTAACACAAAGTGCTTTTGCCTCCAAGTGTCTAGAGAGGAAAAAGAAGGTGCAATAATAGAGGTGGAACGTTCCATTTCATAAATGACCATGAATTCGTCATAAAGGAAATTCGAATAGACATGCATAAAGAGACGTTTCCCATCAAAGGCAATATTTTCATCAACCCAATAACATTAGGAGAGTGAGTATCAATCTAAGAAATTGGACAAGAAAAAGCATTGGTAAGAATAATAATTCATGTTGTCACTCATTGTTTTGCAAATGATTAGTTGTCCAGGATGCATAATAATAGTGAATTTGAATCCATTTCCTAACCCATAGAAGCTATCAGAGCTTGTTAAACCCTCTCCATTGCGTATTCTCAAAAAGAGCTTTCCAATGGTATATAGAAGTCCAAAAAACGACTCCTAGATCAAAAGTTAGAGCTTGTTGAAGATTACCTTTCGAATACCCAAAAAAGAAAGAAAAAAACACTAAGGGATGAAGAAAAATCATAATCGGAGGTCTAAGACAAATCACAATAGCAGATCAAGCTTTCCGGTAGGAAAGGGATACTAGCAAGGTGCAAAAAAAATGATCCAACGATTGCCAATATTGCATATTGGTAATTGGTGGGTCCGAGTGGAGAATTTATCGGCATATCGGTAGTCGGGGGCCCCGAGCATAAAACATCCCACAATATCGCTGATCAGTGCATCGACATATTGATGGAGCAAAGGGCTACCACTTAAAAAAACTTCTGGGGGCCAATTGTGCGATGTAGTGTTACATTGTCGGGGGAGGCTGAGAATCATTTACAAAGGAAATGTGGAACAAATCCAAGACTGGGCCACCACCTTCTCTCTCCTCCACATGGCAGAATATGGTAAATCTTGAGGTCCCATATCCCTGTAGTCTTACAACCATGTAGTCCCACGATCCCACAGTCCCGCATGTTGCAAGTCCCGCATACCACATTCCGCAATATCTCTATATCACAGTCCCCCGATCCGCATCCCATAAAATCGTAGTCTCGCACACTCCAAAACCTTGCATTATCACCGATTTGCAATATAGTGTTACACTGTTGGGGGAGGAGGACAACCATTTACAAAGGATTTCATTGAAAAACCAGGGCCGGGTAGACTCTTTCTCTCTCCTCAACATGGCAGTATGACGAGTGATGTGGCAATACGAAAGGGGACATGGTCGTACAAGGGACATGTATCATTCATTTTCGGCGTTTTTAGGGGTCCTATGGGGCCATTTTCGGGTGACATGTGTCACCACTCACAAGGTGACACGTGGAAGTGATGACATCACACTGCATATCGGTAATCGCAGGTGTCTTGGGGAAAAGATAAAGGTAAGGTGCATTCCACATCGGGCTGTGCGATTTCAAATAAAAAAGGAAAAGGCCCCATGCATAGTAGTGGAAAGCCTTAGCGCTTGAAGGGCTAAGCCACTAGTTCCAGCCCCTGATCATATGAGGAAAATTACAAAAGGGGCTATAATAAAGGGGCCTAAGGGGGAAATAAAAATGCACCCATTTCACCTGTTTTAGAGATAAAAAGCCCGCACCTAAGATTCTTCTATGTTACAATGTAATACGCAACCCCAGCCTAGATCAAGGCACTGATTGTATTCATCGGGACTTTAAAGGAAAAAATGATAGGGTCAACATTGAAAGTAGTTGTAACACTACATATAGAAGATCAAGCATTCAAAACCAGGCAGATTCAAGCATCAATTGTATTCAACGGGACTTTAAAGGTAGAATTGATAGGGTTAGCACTGAAAGTAGCTGTAGCAGTAAATCAAGAAGAGGGAGCATTCAAAACCAAGTATGGGTGGACTCAGAAATAGCTCTTTGTGACCCACTTCCAAGGTCGGCGTCGAAGGCACTAAAGGAAGAAATGAAAAGAGTTAGTTGAGTAGTACAGGATACCATACTGTGAACTAGCTGCAGCCTAAAGTCGAAGTAATTACAAGGAGGGGCGCAAAGATATTGCATTAATGTTTCATCTGTTTTGTGATCTTTTGATGTGCTTTCCTTTATGAGGAAATTACTATTTTTGTGTTGGATTTTGGACGCAAAGCCTTCCCTGGTTGAGAGAGCAAGCTGATTTGACAGTTGATACTCAGCCTAGGGATATTTTTTATTGTATCATGATTGATAACGCACCCCCTCTTCTTATAAATAGGGGTAGAAGCATTGAAGAAAGGGTATGAAATTTGCAAAGAAAGGCTGATATTTTTGTCAAACTATATCACTTAGTTACATATATCTTGCAGAATATCACATGAGTAGTGGTGATTCCCCCTTTTAAGTATTACAATGTGTTATTTCCTATTTTCATCCATTTGTGTATTTTCTCCTCTAAATTCATGCAACAATAGATGCTAGAATATTTCGTACTTGCCTACAAATTCATTTTCATTGAGATGTTAATGCACATACCTGTTCGGTGGGTTGAAATTATATCTTTAAATTGCACTAGATGAATCATAGCATACAACTTCTTATATGTCCATTATCCTACTTGTAACTCAGATAATTGTAGAAAATCTCATGGTTTTAGAGTCTATGTTTCTAATATAGAATTATTGGTGCTTTGAGCTCTACATTTTGAGTTATCCTTTCTCTTTGTCTTCTCCCATTTATTCCACAAAGACGATTAAGCTATAAGCCTTTGAAGTGCTCATCCTCCACTATTTTTTGTTATATTTCTAGGAACTGTGTATGTGTAGAAATACTAAAATACATGACTTGTATCTTTGGATGAAAGAACCAACTCATGCCTCTTATATATGTGTATAAAACATGGGTGATGTATCCTTTTTCTTGAGAATAATTTGAGACACAACAATCTAGATGTAGCCAGGCACTGGTCTTGTAAGCAATCTAAGGCTGTCTTTGGGAGCTACAATGTCTTATGGCATCGTTGCTAGGGAACATATTGAAGGATTTTTCCCCTGGGATATGACAAATTGATCATCCTTCGTGTAGGTGAGCGAAGTTTGTTCTAATTGCGTTCACATCATCCTGGCGACTCCACACCCCCCTCATTATCATTCATCACCTTGGCTTTTAAAATGCCTCATACTCATTCAGATACCTCTCAACAGAAAGCCCCATTTGTATCTGACCATGAAAATATAATTTTTAGGAAAGTGTAGAAAGATAAAGCTCCTCCTATGTGTGCTACCATCTCACCAGCCTTTGCAACTTCCTCCTGCATTTATTAGCCCAGTGTTTCTCATTATTTAGGATTGGCTCCTAAGATCCTAACATACCCTGCTTCCCCTCCAACCACTGTGGTCTTGACCCTAGTTCCTCAATCAAATCTTAATCCTCCTCCACTAATCCAGATGGATCTTCCAGGATTTTTGCTAAATAAATATGCGCCTCTTGATTTACCTCAACCCCTAAGTGCTATGCCCTAGGACTACTTAAAGCTTCTTCCTAGGTTTAATGGGGAAGATAAAAATTTTGCTCAAAAACACATTCATGCCTTCTGTGCTTTTGTTGAGAACCTGAATATAGAACAACTGGATTTGGTCCTAAGACTCTTTATATAGTCCCTTGATGGAGAAGCCAAAAAATGGTTTAAAGCGCTACCAAATGCCTCCATCACCACTTGGGAGGAACTTGAAACCTCCTTCACACAAAAATGGGGTGAGAAGATAAATCGTGAGTACCATCTCACAGAGTTCAATGCCATCGGGAAAAAGCTAAAGGAGGATATCTCAAAATTTAATAAGAGGTTCAATAAGCAATATAACAACTTGCTTTCTAAGATAAAGCCTCCTTCAGCTACTACTCGTGTAGCTTACTTGGGAGCCTTTGAATTCGAATTTGGTTTCACCTTAAGAGAAAGGAATTCTTACACTTTATATCAACTCCAAGTCGATACTCTTGAAGTAGAAGCAAATTTTTCCTCAACAGGGAAGTCAAGTGGAAAAAAAGAAACCACTAGGAATAGAAGAGGTAAAGAAGAAGCTTCCTCCTTTGGTCAAACAAGAGAATCACCAGACCTGAATTTGGAGGAGCTAGATAAACTCATTGGGAGTTTTTCACATAAGGCTGGAAAGCTCGAAATTGAGAACAAGTGTCTCTCCAAATAGAATTCTCAAGGAAACAACTGGGGATATAACCCATAGTATAGAAGGCCTCCATTACAGATACTACCAAGGGAAATAAAGGAACAACCAGATCAAATCCGTCATCCTCTATATTTAGAAGATGATCCCGATGAACAATGGTTAGATACATAGGAGTTGCCAGGAAACTTATATTCTTCTTCCTATGAAGAAGAACATGGAAATATGGCTTACCAACAGGGTAGTCATGATAGAGAAACAATAGCAAAGGAGGAATAAATAGATTATTATTGTAAACTTTTTTCATATTTCATGCAAGCATAGCTACACCAAAGGTATGTTCTAAGATATTTAAGAAAGAGATTATGGGAGCCAGAACAACAAGAAGCAATTTCCCACCAAACTATTCCCTAAGTACCAGATAAAGGGAAAGGGAAGATGAATCTTGACCCTGCCAGGGTAAAAGTCCCCTTGAATAAGGAAAGAAATAGCTCATACGGTCACACTGCAAAGGAGGCACCTGTTCTACAAAAAAATACCAGTCATAGTGAAGGAGGAGGAGAGCTTGGAGGTATAGAAAATACCCAATCTACATTCAACCTTCAAAAGGATCTTGAAAAGGTAAAGATTTATATTCCACTGACTGAGCTTCTGAAGAAGCCTACCTATAAAGCTTAGGTATCTCAATTCATGCATCCATCAGTCTCATCATCCACCCATTATTCTCTAAATCCTTTGGAAGAGAGGCCAATGGTGGTATTTGGGCCACATGTGGAAGAACGTGATCCTTCTACTACACCTTTCTATGTGACTCTGGGAATCCATGACCTTCTTTTGCATAATTGCATGTTGGACTCGAGAGCCTCCCATAACCTCATGCCATTACATGTAATGGAATAGCTTGGCTTGCAGATCACCAGGCCCTACAAGGACCTATACTCCTTTGACTCCAAGAGGGTCAAATGTTTGGGAATGATAAAGGATTTGGCAGTGAACCTAGCTTAGATCCCAGTGAAGAACGTGGTAATGGACATAGTAGTGGTAGATATACATGCTCATTTTGGCATGCTGCTATCTAGATATTGGGGTTCCAATGTGGGGGGCTCTATTAAGTTGGATCTAACTTATTCCACATTCCCACCTTTGGAGGAGAACAAAGGAGGCTATATAGAGAATCTAGGTTTGTAAAAAATATGACCTTGGCTAAAGGCTAAAAAAACTCCCCAGTGTATGGAAAAGAAAGTGACCTCTCCTGTCTACTCCTAGAAGAATATGAATCTATCTTAAAAGAAACATCAGTCCACCTAACATGGCAGCTACAACATCAGCATGCAAGTGAAAGAAAAGTATGGAAATTATATTTTGATGGAGCCAATTTGAAAGAGGGAAATGGGGCAGGAGTATTGTTCGTATCTCCTGAGAGCCGCCTGATACCCCTTTCATTCAAGTTGGAGTTTGAAGCAAATAATAACATGGCGGAGTATGAAGCACTACTCCTTGGGTAACAGATTGCAAAAAATATAAATATTGAATGCCTAACAGTTTATGGAGACTCTAAGTTGGTCATAAGACAAATCAGAAATCAATGCGAGGTTAAACACCTCAAACTGAGGACCTATTGCAATGAAGTGTGGGATTTAATTGAAAACATCTTCCTGGCTTTTAATATCCAATTTTTGCCCAGAGAAGGAAACATAATGGATGACTCCCTTGTTTTATCTGCAAGCACTTTTAGCCCCCCTCAAAATCCTCTTCTCAGATATGAGGTGGAAGTCAGGTGTAGACCCTCCATACCTGATAATGTTAAGCACTGGCACATGTTTGAAGATGATGAGCAAGTGAAAAGATTCATAGAATTCATTGGGGGGATTTCTAACTCCACCATCAATCAAGAAGAAGAAGAAGAAGAATATCAAGAAGCCACTTCATGGAAAGACGCAGTGGTTGGGCACAAAATTGTGCAACTGAAAGGGAATACTATCCCTTGCGGACTCGTCCCAACAAAAATGATTTTTAATAAAGATGAAATAACCACCAAACAAATGGCTCCTGGGATGGATGATCAAGTACAAGATTGTAACATTGTTCCAGAGGAGGAGCCCTAGATGATCAAGCTGTCAAAAGAAATCCCCTTGCATTACAAACAGAGGTATTTAGATCTTTTAAAAACCTATAATAATGTTTTCTTGGTCTTATGATGATTTGAAAACATTTGATACTAACATCATACAACATAAGATTCCTTTGAAAAGTGGAATGAAACCCTAAAAGTATAAACTCAAACAGATAAATCCACTCCTACTCCCCTCCATTGAAAGGGAGGTAAGGAAGTTGCTCTAGGCAAAGATCATAGTACCTTTAAGATACTCTGAGTGGGTAGAGAATTTCGTCTCGCTCTAGAAAAATAATGGAGATATAAGGCTATGTGTAGACTTCCAGAATCTAAATAGGGTGTCTTTAAAAGATAACTACCCACTTCCCAAGATGGATTATATATTGCAGAAGGTGGTTGGTTCGACCAGAATGTCCATGATGGATGGGTTCTCTGGAAACAATCAAGTGGCAATTTATCTTGAGGATCAGGAAAAGACTCTTTCACCACCCAGTGGGGAACATTCATGTATGCTCGCATGCCTTTTGGGCTGATAAATGAAGGGGCCATATTTTAGAGAGCCATAGACACATCTTTCGTGGGGGAGCAAGAAAAATTCATGGTCGTCTACTTGGATGACATCATAGTCTTTTCCAATACTGAGGACGAATGCATCCTCCACTTAAAACTTACCTTTGAGAAGTGTAGGAGATATGGTCTCTCCCTGAATCCTATGAAATCTCAGTTCGCCCTAAGTGAGGGGAAGTTGCTAGGACATATAGTAGCGTAGGAAGGTGTGAAGATCGATCCTAAATGAGTTGAAGCCATCAACTAGATTCCTCTACCCAGGAATAAGAAAGAATCCCAAGCCTCCTTTGGGAGAATAAATTTCTTAAGGTGATTTATACCCAACTATGCAGAGATAGTCAATGGTATTAGAGACATGCTCAAGAAGGGAAATGAATTCAAGTGAAGCCTTGTCCCCCATGATTATTTTAGTAGAATAAAAGAAGATTTGGCTGAAGCCCTAGTGCTAGCTAGCCTTGACTATTCAGCTCCTTTCTACATATTTTCTTTCACCTCTCCACATACCATTGCTACCGTGCTACTACAGAAAAATAAAGTGGGTTATGAGCAGCCCATCACCTTCTTCAGCCACGTCCTACGGGACACTGAGGTAAAATATAACATGTTGGATAAATAATCCTGTGCACTGGTCAAGGCTCTTAAGGCATTTTCACGTATATGCTACAATCGAAAATCACAGTGTTTGTCCCAATGACGACAGTCAAGGACATCTTGATGCAAGGAGGCAACGAAGGAAATAGGGGCAAGTGGATAGCAAAAATACAGGAATACGAGCTAGAAATAAAGCCTACCAAGCTCATTAAAGGCCAGGGGTTGGCCAAGGTTTTATTCAAATCCAATTTCCAAGCAATAGGGATAAACTTGATTACAGAGGAAGTTAGACCAGATGATTACCAAAGTAGTATTAAAACATCTACGCAAAAACTCTATGCCAAATACAAGGGATCACCTTGGTATAGGAACATTGTTCATTACTTCTTATTCCTAAGGTTCCCATTAGGGATGGATACATCCAAATACTGAAGCCTGAGATTGCAAGCACATAAATATATCATATCTAATGGCCTGCTCTACTGGAAGGACTTTGTGGGGGTATTGTTGCTATGTTTGGTGGAAGGCGAGACCCATAAAGTGATTGGGGAGTTTCATGGAGGATTTTGTTGAGGGAACTACAGTTGGAAGACCACGACACACAAAATCCTCAAGGCTGGATTCTACTGGCCTACGATGTTTGGGGATATTCATTCCAGAGTTAGGATGTGCCACAAATGCCAAGTGTTTGTAGAAATACATAATTTTTCTCCTCTTCCCCTGATTCCTGTGCATGTGGAGGAGCCTTTTAGACACTGGGGACTGGAATTCATAGGGGAGATAAACCCACCATCCAGTGGCCAACACAAATGATTGATCTGAATTTGAAACTACTTGTAAATGCTTAGCAAGGTATTCAATTGAGTAAACATACATGTGTAAGAGGTGTATGTATTTTCTTCTATTTATGTGTTTTAACTTGATTTGTTTTAGCTGATATTAGACATGTATATTAGACATATAAGGCAACAAATAAACATCACACATAACAACAAATTTAATAAGGAGTTCACCCCAATCTCGTGGGCTACATCTCCTGTGAGCTTTAGTCAACTAGACTTGGCTCTTTGGGATTATGGCTTCAATTCTTTTACAAGTTTCACACTCAACTCCAAAAGGTTACTGACTGAACCTATGGGTTTAGAAAAACCATATACATCCCTGTCATGGCTGTCCACTTTGTGCAGGCAGATCTAGGCTCCCTTGGACTTGATTCCTTCAGTAGGTGCACTAAGCTTCCCTGAGCTTGTTAATGGAACAAACTCCTTTAGAATGCTTCAAATGTCTTCAAAACCTCTGCTACTATCTCCAACACATATCTGACATAAACCAATGACTATTCATTAGCTCAAAATGAGCACTGCATCCCCAATCTAGGCCTTCTCCCATGGATGGCTCTAGGCTGCCTGAAAATTCTCTTCAGCATCTTGGCCTTTAGAAGTCTTCAAATTATTTTGAAAACACCTTCATTGGATTCAAAATGTTCCTTACAGTAGAAATAGGCTTTTTTTTTCACCTCAAACAGATGAACCTAGCCCAGCACAACTCAATCGCTAAAATGGCCCTAGTGGCCCTGAAAGCTTCCCTGAAGCTAAACAGTGAGAAGAATGCCTCAACAGGAAAAATGAGCTATAGAAATGGATTCAAAACACTAAAATCCTTCAAAAATGACCTTCTCTCCAGATTCAATGGTTGCACACATCCCAATGCAGCTCCCAAACTAATATGGCCATAGTGGCTCCTGGAACTTCCACGAAGCAAGCCACCTAAAAATGACCTTATATGGATGTTAAACCTATTCCAATGGCTTCAGAAGGTCGAAGAGACCCAAAATCAGAAAAAAATTCGTCCAAAAAGGACTTTCCTAGCCAAAGTTATGGCCATTTACTTCCAACTACCAATTGGTCCTAGAAAGACTCCAGTTAACTAAAAGTAGAAGTCCAGATAGGCTTGCCAGTTTTGGCGCTCTCTACCTAACATGTTGCCAAGTTGACTACAATTAACTAACTGTTATAGCTGTTGCATGTGTTCACATTAAGGAGTTGGCAGTTTTTATCGGATTTTGGGCCAGACCGTTTGGTTGAACTGCCGCTTAAACTGTGTGTTATCTCCCAGACTTAACGCATGACCACTTGCATTAAACAATGCCATTATGTGATGGCAGTTAGGGATTGGAACCTAGTCAGGGGTCACAGGTCACATGGTATGGGAGCCTGGCCCCCTTGTTTTCCCGCCCCAAATGATTTTTAACCTTAAGTAAATTTCATTGCGCTCATATAACAAGAACCACTGTTGTGACCCAACGGTAAAACATATGCCTTGTACTGGGTAGGTCGCGAGTTCAAATCATTCTACCACCAAATATTTTAATGTATGACATCCACCCATCCACTGACATCATTTAGGCCACGTGGCATCCTCTGATTGGCCTGCCCAAACAGAATATTTTAAGGAATATTCTATTTTATTTTTATTTTATTTTTTTAAATTCAAAAATTCAATGTTAATGGGCCATTCTTCTTTTTGGCATAACTTTCTCATATGGAGACCATTTTTCGAACCATTCATGGCACTAGAATCAGGAGGATGAGATCTATCAGATCGTTCAGGTTCGAACTAGTTCTGAGCACTTTCATTTTTGAGCATTTTACAACACTTGGCCCTGAGCTCCCGATCAATGATATTAACAACCACTGACTATTTCACCAAGTTGGCAGAGGCCATCCTAGCTAGAAATGCTATAGACTTAGTGGTGATATAATTCATGGAGGAGAACATACTATCCCGCTTTGGTTGTCCTTTAAAAATCATCACTGATAATGCTCCGATCTTCAAATCTACCAAGTTCACCAGCTTTTGCCATAAATATAATATCACAATTAGGCACTCCATTACATACTACCCTCAAGGCAATGGCTTGTCTAATTCCTCAAACAAAGCTATGGTGAGGGTGTTGAAGAATACCATCACTGAAAATCAAGGAACTAGGACTCCCAACTGAATTTTTCTCTATGGGCCAACCAAGAAATGCCTAAATGATCCACTGGGAAATCACCTTTTGAGCTATTGTATGGCAAGGCTGATGTCTTCTCGATCCAACTAGGAATGCCAGTAGCAAGGTTGCTACAAGAATTTTAGGAAGAGATAAGCACCTTGACAAGAAGGATAAATCAGCTAGTTAAGCTTCAGGAAAATAGAGAACAGGTGAAGGCCAAATTGTCCAATTACTAGCAAAAGATGAAATGTTTATTAACAAGAAGGCCAAGGACAATATTCTTCATTTAGGAGATTTAGTTCTCAGGTGGGATGTCTGATGGGAGGACAAAGGAAAACATGGAAAATTCAATCCACTATGGTTTGGCCCCTTTAGAATTGCAAAAGGGAGAGGGAACAACACTTATATTATTGAAAACTTGGATGGTGAATCGTTGGAACTGCCAATAAATGGCCAATTCCTCAAATTTTATTTTCAAAATTGGAAGTACCTATCTTACACTCATTGAAAATATCTGGTGTGTATATTGCAGTTGTTATTTGAATTTTCTTTTTTTGTAAAAATTTCTACTTTCTTGAAAGTTATCTTTTGATTAAAAGTGACTCCATTACAAAAGGAGTATTTCATAGTGTGCAGGTTCTTAGCACCTTGCTAGCAAGGCACTATCCCTAGGTGGAGCCAATGTTGTCACTCACTACTCACTCATTGCTTTGAAAATGATCAATTTTGCAGGATGCATAAGAACAATGAAGTTGAAGCCATTTTTTGAGCCACGGAAGCTATGAAAGCTTTAGTAGACCCTCTGCATTGCACAGTGCCCAGAAAGAGCTTTCCAATGGTATATAGAAGTCCAAAATAGGACTCCTGGATCAGAAGTTAGACCTTGTTGAAGATTACCTTTGGAAGACCCACAAAACAAAGAAAAAAACACTAATGAATGAAGAAAAACTGCAATCGAAGGTCTGAGACAAATCACAATCGCTAATCAGGCTTTCTCGAAGGTAAGGTGTACTAGCGAGGTGCAAAAATAGTGATACATCAATTGTTGATATTGCATATTAGTAGTTGGTGGGTCCGAGTGGACAATTTATCAGCATATCGGTAGTCGGGGGCCCTCAGCACAGAACATCCTGCAATATCGATGATTGGCGCATCAACATATCGATAGAGCAAAGGGCTACCACAGTAAAAAAATTGTGGGGGGACGATTGTGTGATGTAGTGATACATCACTGGGGCAGGTTGATAATTATTTACAAAGGAAATGTGGAGCAAAACCAAGACTAGGCCGCCACCTTCACTCTCCTCCATGTGGTGGAATACGATAAATCCCACAATCCCACAATCCCGTAGTCTCACATCCTATAGGTCTTGCCTATCACATCCTACAATATCACTATATCATAGTGTCACGATCCAACATCCTGTAACATTGCAGTCCCGCACACTCCAAAACCTTATGTTATTGCCGATTTGTGATATAGTGTTACACCATTGGGAGAGGCTAAAAGCCATTTACAAAGTAATTTCATTGAAAAACTAGGGCCAGGCAGACTGTTTCTCTCTCCTCCATGTGGCAGTATAGTTGTTGGGCCACTAATTTGTCATTATCATTATCACTTTTTAATGTCTATTTCATCCATTCTTTATCACATCATTTATCATAAATTATCATATAATTCCATTTTATAATTATTTATGCTCTCATGGATAAATATGATTTCTTCTCCTTTATTTTTAATAAATTGATGATTACTATGCATAATTTTACCAATGATGGTTTATTAATGAGTTTTTTGTAACATTACTAGTGATTTTAGCCTCCAAGACCTTTTTCAGATTGCAAATATGATTTCCATCTCATAATCAAATATTCCAACTCAGAAATTCGTTGGAATAAGAAGCGACAATATTGCATTGGACAGTTAGGACAAATTATAAAGAATCATGAAAATCTGAGACATGGGTATTGTCCAGAACAAACCTAATTATTTTTTTTATGAGCCATTTTCTAAAATTCGGTCTATATTAAGAGAAACATAAGGTTCTTTGAAGAGACTTTTTTTAGATTTGTTGTTGTGACCGTTTTCCAAATTCTTCTAATTGCAATACCAAATTCGACTTGTTCCTGCTAAATGTTGATGGAAAGATATTTCAGATATGATATTGATGATTGATTTGTTTTGTACAATCCAAATTTGTAATGGAAATAAGTTTGTAATCAACTTTGTAGTAACTTCCCTTTGCTTTATGTGTATTTAAATGAAAATAGAGATCAAAGAGGGAGGGGGATAACTGGGGGGATAATGGAAGGATAATTAGCAGATAGGAGATGGGAAATTCTTAGATAGGATGTAGGAGAATAGATAAGAGATGAGAGATGGGAGATGAACAATTGTTGAATTTGAGGAAAGCTAAGAACTTCACTATGCTGTAATTATTTCTCTCATACTTTTTAATGAAGTTATCCATTGAGTTCTACATCTATTATTTGTAATATGATCTGAGTTATTTCTCAAGGCTGAACTGAGTCTTGGGTAGTTGGGCCCACTACCTTAGATGAGGTGCTGCCTTGAAGATCTACAGTAGTTTAGTTGTGTGCTTATTTCTTTGAATTTCAATCGTTGTTCTTTAAAGTAAATTTCCATTTTGATCAAGTAATTCATTAAGTTGCTGCATTTTCCAGATTTGTTATTTCCTTTAACTTCTATATTTCATTTGATTTGTTGCTCTAGATTAGCATTTGAATTCCGTTGAGTGCAATAGCTTAAATTTCCAATTCAACAAGGTGTGATTTAATTTAGCAATGATTCAAGTTGTGTGATTAGCATAATTGTTTTTCATGTCATTTACTTTATGCTTTTTAATTTGGTATTGGTTTTCAAGTCTTACATTTTATTTCTTGTTAAATGAACTTGATAGTATAGAACATAATCATATAGAACTAGTGTTAGCTATTGGTATTGTTATACATATATTTTTTTAATTTCCTTGAAATAGAAAGATGCTCCTTGGGTTGATAATTAATGTCTAGGTGATTAGTTGTTTTATTTATTTATTAAGCAATTAATTCTACCCAACATTTTGGCGTCGTTGCCAGGGAGACAGTCAAATAGCACTACCACACAAATATATGGTTGCAGATGCATCCCTGACTTCATGAGAGCTGGATATTGAAGACGGCAGGTAAAATCCTACATATGCATCTTGGGGAACCAGTAATGGGTCTACCCTCATTAGTTAGGCTTAGGTCATATAGCATGCACTGACAGAAGTAGGAATTTTAGAGGTAGAATTTTGAAAAAAAATCTCATGATTCCACTCGAGTGGTGATGTAAGCACCACCATTCCACTAACCATTTGACATGAAAAATTGAAGGAGCCTCAAAGCAACACATGAAGAACATCTTCTAATATGGTAAGAAATGACTCACATTGCTACTTTTTAATTCCATATCAAATATCTAGGAGGAGTGACACAAATGCACATAATTCCTCCCATCTTCTCTACCAAATTTTCATAGTTTGAAAAACAAAGACCCAGATGCATTCTTATTTGAGTTTGAAGTACTTTGTAGAGGATATGATTATTGTACTAATGATCAAAGGTTGAAAGCATTTCCTCTTCCTTTAAAAGGAGCAGCTCCCCGATGGTTCATGAGCCTTGGTGGGAACTGTATCCAAACATGGGAGGACATGAAGAATGTATTCTTGAAGAAGTACCAAGACTATTGCAAGTTCGATGAAGATATTTTCAATATGATATGAGGGGAAGATGAAAGCTTGGAGGACTATGTAGAGCGATTTCAATGCAACCTTCAAAAATCAAAGCATAAGTATTTGGAAAAAGAGATCTTAAAAACACTCCTACTCAACGAAATCAAAGATGAATTTTTAGAACTCTTGAATCTAATAAGAAAACATGATGTTTTTCAATTATCATATGATGATGTTTGTGAATTATGCATAAGGTGTTCAAGAGAAATCTCCAAGGCTAGTAAGAATTCTAGAGAAATTTCTTCTTTCTATTCCAAATCTACTACAAGAACACGCGACATAGGAGTTGAAATCGATGATTTATTTGAACATTTTAAAATTGATTTTATTAGCTCTCTAAATTCATAATTTTATGTTTTGCAGGTTATGAAAAATTAGGCAGAATTTGATGAAGTGTTTTGCCCTCATTATCTAAAGGGGCATCCCATAGATAGTCACCCTTCCTCATCTAGGATGGAAGTAGCATATCAAAGAGATGGGGAAGCCGCAACAAGGTCAAAATCATGAAAATCGTGGCCTACCTGTATAGTTCAAAACAGTTCCTCTCCATTTTTTTACTTGCATAATCCATTATGGAATACTCCCATGTTAGGTCAGCCATGTCAATCTTAATATAAATCTCACCAATCTTGTCCACAAGCTTGGCATGGCTCATCTTATGATTACATGACTACTCTTCCTCATCTTGTAGAACAAATAAATCGTCCATATTCTTTTCCAACTTTTCAACAACATCTTGCTTGTCTATCAAAACCATCCACACAACCGAATCAACTACATCATCAAAATGCTTCATGCCCTACACAATTCCCTGCTCAACTCATTCCACACCCTCACCATAGTAAAGTAGTACAACATACTTACAGTGCTGAACTATAAAATTTACCTACCTTTCCCATCCATTCTATATCACATGCACCATCGCAAAAATTTTATATTGAGATTGAGAATATTTCAAATCCAAAAATTGTAGAAGTCATGGAAGAAAATCAGGTTCTTATAGTTTGCATCAACAAGCCTTTTTAAAAACTCAAGAACTTCATGATATGACAGCTATGGGAAATCAAGAAACTAAAGGATATATTAAAGATTGGTTTAAATCCATCATTTGTTTGCAGCATCACTCCGTACTTCAACAATTCTTAACACCATCTTTTCAAGGGAAGTTGGCTTCTCATACCCTACTATTTATTTGCATACATTTTTCAAATTTGGGTATGTACATAGTTGAGGCCTTATTTAGAAAATGGCTACACTGAATGTACCCATATACATAAGCATATTCATTTTTCAAGGCAGAGTAGGTTAGTGTAGAAAATAAAGTAAATAAGGACATAAATAAATACATTTTTTATTATGTAAAAATAGTTGTTTTTGTTGCAACACACTGTGGAGATCAACATCAGTGATACATATTTTAATTTACTCGTGTATGTAGATTTATTATACTGAAAATAATAGTTCTACAGAAGCACATATTCATTTTTATCACCAATTTGGAAAAATTGCTTGAATATCATATTTTTTTGGCTTGCAGGCTTGATGACATTTTTGAAAACATAGCCGAGACAATCATGTTTTAAGGGAAAAAAGAGAATATTTTTAAAACATGTTTCTATCCTAATTAGCACTTGATGTCTACTTTCCAACTCAATTTGAATCAATTCATTTGGATTTGAAATGAAGAAGTTATAACCAAAACATTGACAGGGTATCTAGTAGGCAGCTTAGGAACATAGTTGGGATAGTCAGTTTTTGGAGGCCTGAATGACTATATTTTTAAAATTTGTTACTATGGTATATTCCCCTATGAATTTAATTTACAAAGAAATTTGAATCACTGAATTTCGATATAAAATGAGAAATTTATGACCAAAACACTCACTGTCTATCATGAATTTGCACTTTTAAAACTCTATTTTTCTAGTTGTTCACTTGCATATTTGACCCATCAATTCTTATTGTCTTCAAAACCTATTTCTATTGGAGATACATAAATGAATCTACTTTCATTTCCAATTTTAATTATTTGAATCTGTCATTAAATGAAAATGTTATGCTTAAAATATTCGCTGTTGGTCTAAGCTGGGAATTCGAAAATGACTCTATTATGCAGGTTGTTATAAATAAAATTGACATATCATATCATGGAATTTTTAAAAACTACTTCTGCTGGTGATATATCTCTGAAATATCTGTCATTTGGCTTTGGAATCACTCAAATCAGATGAAAAACAAAAAAGTTATGCTTAAAACCCTGCAGATTAACATGATTGGCCACTACTCTCCCCCAGGTAATAAATTAAGTTCACTTTGTTATCTTTTTCTGTGGATTTGTTTTACAGAGTAAATAGTTGTTATTTTTTGCATAATTCTTGGATTAGGGGAGCCCAATCACCTCTCCTTCTCCATGATTTAATGTTTTATTTCAGGTAGACACTCGTTTTTGCTGGTCCTAGGAGAATAAAGAGGTCAATTTATGAATGAACGATTCTTGAAAGAAATGTTAGTGAAACAATGGAATTTCATCTAATTCATTACATAATGGATTCATAATAGAGGAAATGGAGAATTCATTTCTATTTGAAGATTCATGTCACTATTGCCAAAACATTTTTCCAAGAGATCATTTTTTTCCATTGATATATTGATGTTCCCTTAGGAAACAACATCATAACTGTTGTAACTTAATTAATTAATTTATTTACTATTTTTAAATAAAGTGTTGTTTATTTTCTGATTTCTCTTATGTTTTTGTGTTTTAGATGTTGCTTCCTTCAAAGTTCTGTTTCATTGGTGAATGAACAGCTGCTGTTTAGTAGAATGAACAAATTTAATTTGTCTTTGGGTGTATTTAGTAAGTGTTATTCAATCGATTGAACGATTGTTGTTCAATTAATTGAAGGATTGTTA
Organism: Pinus taeda; assembly: GCA_000404065.3. NCBI lineage: Eukaryota > Viridiplantae > Streptophyta > Pinopsida > Pinales > Pinaceae > Pinus > Pinus taeda. Next base: position 170,509 of record APFE031499943.1, read on the forward strand.
TTAAATTAATTGAACAACACTTATTTTTGTGTGCGTGTTACTGTTGAATCGATTGAATGATTGATGTTCAATCAATCGAAAAACACTTATTTTTGTGTGTGTTGTTGTTCAATTGATTGAACGATTGTTGTTCAATCAATTCAACAACACTTTCTGTGTTTTGCTATTCAATCAATCAAACAACACCTTATGTGTTTTGATGTTTAATCAATTGAACAACAATTATTCATTTCCATATTTTTTGTTGTTCAATCGATTGAACAATTGTTGTTCAATCAATTGAACGACACTTTGTGTGTTTTACTATTCAATCAATCAAACAACACCTTATGTGTTTTGATGTTTAATCAATTGAACAACACTTATTCATTTCCATATTTTTTGTTGTTCAATCGATTGAACAATTGTTGTTCAATTGATTGAACGATTGTTGTTCAATCAATTGAACAACAATTTTTGCATGTTTGTTGTTCAACCAATTGAACGATTGCTATTCAATCGATTGAACGATTGTTGTCCAATCAATTGAATAACACTTTTTGTGTGTTTTTTGTTCAATCATTCAAACAATTGTTGCTTAATCAATTGAACATCAATTTTGGTGTTTCGTTGTTCAATCATTTGAATGATTGCTATTCAATGAATTGAACAACACTTTTGTTGTTTTGTTGTTCAATCATTTGAGTGATTGCTATTCAATCAATTGAACAATACTTTTTGTGTTTTTTTTTATTTTGTTGTTCAATCAATTGAAAAACACTTTTTGTGTTTTTTCGATTTTGTTGTTCAATCAATTGAACAACATTTTTTGCATTTTTTCAATTTTGTTGTTTAATTAATTGAACAATTGTTGTTCAGTCAATTGAACAACACATTTTGCATTTTTTCGATTTTGTTGTTCAATCAATTGAACAATTGGTGTTCAATCAATTGAACAACACATTTTGTGTTTTTTCGATTTTACTGTTCAATCGATTAAACGATTGTTGTTCAATCAATTGAACAACATTTTTTTGCGTTTTTTTCGATTTTGCTGTTCAATTGATTGAACGATTACTGTTTAGTCAATTGAATAAAACTTTTTTGTGTTTTTACGATTTTGTTGTTCAATCGATTAAATGATTGTTGTTCAATCAACTGAACAACACTTTTGCGTTTTGATGATTTTTGTTGTTCAATTGATTGAGCGATCACTATTCAATCTATTGAACAACACTTTTGCGTTCTTTTCGATTTTGATATTCAATTGATTGAACAATTGTTGTTCAATCAATTGAACAACACTTTTCTGTTTTTTTTCGATTTTGTTGTTTAATCGATTGAACGATTGTTATTCAATCAATTGAATATTTTTTTTTTTGCGTTTTTTCAATTTTACTGTTCAATCGATTGAACGATTGTTGTTCAATCAATTAAACAACACTTTTTTCATTTTTTTTATTTTACTATTCAATCAATTGAACAATTGTTGTTCAGTCAATTGAACAACTCTTTTTGCATTTTTACGATTTTGTTATTCAATTGATTGAACGATCGTTGTTCAATCAATTGAACACCATTTTTGCATTTTTATGATTTTTGTTGTTCAATCAATTGAACGATTGCTATTCAATCAATTAAACATCAATATTGCATTCTTTTCGATTTTGTTGTTCAATCGATTAAACAATTGTTGTTCAATCAATTGAACAACACTTTTGTGTTTTTTCGATTTTGTTGTTCAATTGATTGAACTATTGCTGTTCAATCAATTGAACAACACTTTTGCATTTTTTTTTCCCGATTTCGCTGCTCAATTGATTGAACGATTGTTGTTCAATTAATTGAGCAACACTTTTGTGTTTCTACGATTTTTCTTTTCAATCGATTGAACGATTGTTGTTCAATCAATTGAACAACATTTTTTGAGTGTATGTTGTTCAATCGATTGAACGATTACTATTCAATCAATTGAACAACCCCAATTTTTCTTTTTGTATATTTGTTGCTTAAATTGGTAGAATGAATAATTGTGATTTTTTTTTGTTGTTTCATCATTCGTCATTCTTTTTTCCATTTTTCTCTCTCTTTTGTGTTTCGAATAAAAAACCATCTGGTTGGATTTATGCCTAAAGTAAAGAAAAACAGTAATGTTAATACCATTATGACCAATGAAACCTTTTGATTATTATATTTATTAAAAAGCTGACATGGTGCATCTCTATAATGACTAGTTGAATATCTTTCCTTTGGACACATCATAAAATGAATTATTATTCTAATACGATTCTAGTTTATCTTTTACACTTTCAAATGGATAAATCCCTTTGATATGATGATATGGGGGGAAATTATAACTTTCACTGGAAATTTTTTTTACTTCTTACACCATCCTTCACTCTTAAGGAGTAAATGAGCCTCCCTCTCTTTACAAAAAAAAAAACATCAAAATATAAAAAATGAAAATGTAACAAGCATTTTCTTAAAGAGGATAGGGGGTCTCAGTACGAGCCAACCTACCATGATCATAAGGATGTAATGGGTGACATTCCATTATGGCCACCACACCAAGGTAATGACCTTCTTGATAATTAAAACTGTCAGAAGGATAGGGGGTCTCATAACGAGCCAACTTGATCACTTTGTTATATCTTAGTGAATGACATTATGATTATCTAGTTACCATGCTAGCATAGTGGTCTCTTTATAGCAAGAAAATGAGAATCATCTAAATACTAAAAGGAGGACTCTAACTCATTTGTGGGGTTAAAAAGCAACCATGTCAAGCCTATGAATGCCTGCTGGTAGTAGTGGCTCTGCTTGTGGTATTGAAGTATTATGTTACACTGCCAAATACTCTTTATCCTATTACCACCTATGGATTCATTTCTAAAGGAAAATTTCTCATTTGAACAACATTTCTAATAGCCAAAATGTATGGTAACCTATATCTTATATACATTATATCATTTTTGTCCAATCACTTTATCGACAGTCATTAATATTTATCGCCGGTCACGTGTTTGCCACTTTTCCACCTAAGGTAAATATCTATTTACATAATGATCTAATCTCTATTTTATTCCTTTTATGGGCATTTCATATCTTTTGACCTGTATTGTTCTCATTGCTTTTGTCGTATTTTACGCTACTTTGATTGATTGTCCAGCTGCATTTATGAATCCTCAACGTCCTTTCTCTTTTTCCTATGATTTATGGTCATGGACGCCCTTTTCTAATTAGAAGGGGGAAGGTATGAATTATGGGATAGCATGTGTAATAATTAGCGAACTCTGCCATAACTTGCTGATTTGACAAAATATTATTATTGCATTTATACAAAAGTTTTTTCTGATTGAAATTTTTGCATGTGGTTTATCTGTTGCTGTTCAAAACTAAAACTGTGGATTCAAGAAAATTGTATGCAATGTAGTGAATTGTTTACAGGAGAACAAAAAGTATGGGGGAAACTTTATTCGTATCGAGCCCACACTATTGCAACTAACAGAAGTGACTCAAGCAACTCGCGAACGCGAACACTTTTTTAGATAGGATGTGTTTGCATGGTTTCCACCATTGGCATCACTTTTCAGCATCAACTCAACCTACATCAGCTTCAATAAATCCTAGTCCATACATGTCATTCTATATTTTTTTCGGAGGTAAAACTTGAGGTAAAATAACATAAGTTTTTGATTTATTCAAAGTTTAGGAGAATTTCATGAAAATCCATTGAGCATTGTTTATCATCATTCATTCCATATATTTACCACTTCCCATTTTTCAGAGATATAGAAGCTTCCAGTTTGGAGGAGTGTTACTTTCATTCATTTATTTATTATGATCATGCCATCATCCATCAATCTCCTTATTCATTCTCAAAAACTGTCTTATTCCATGTTGTTTTACACCAAGCATAGATTTAAACAATGATTGTAGAAACTACCTCAATTTGTTTTCTAGTATTGCATGAGGGAATTTTAATTCTCTAGTTTGGGGGAGGAATTGCTACACATGATGGATTTTTTCTACTTTCTTTCTCATTTAAGGCATATAATTTCATTTTTATATGGTTCAAAAATTGATTTGCGTATATCTTTAAAACTCTAAACTAAATTCTTTTGATTTTTGGATAGCAAAAAGTATCATTAGAATACACAAACCTAGAAAATTTCAAGTTAAATTAGTTTGTAAAATTTCAGAAATCATGCATTGTCACCTACAGACATTTTGTTTATATCTCATGATTTGTGCATCAAAGCAATCTGATTTTTAGATCAGAGAAGCATTAATATAGTAGAAATCTACTTGCAAAATTTTAGTAAAATCTAGTTTGTAATTTTTAAGAAAATGGTTAATGAAGTTTGTCGTTACTTATATAATATTTTGCTGCAACTTCATATACGTATAGTTGAAAGTCAATATGAAAATTGTTACACCTTTATCAACATTGCTAAAATTGAATATTCATTATTTAAGGAAGAATTCATTTGTTCCATCAATTTCATGAGTTGGGATGAACATTTTTCTTATACCTTGGTTAATACAGAGGCTTTGGGTTGCATGAGGACATGCAACATATTGAGTTTGAGGGTATGTTGGGCCACTAATTTGTCATTTTATTATCACTTTTTAATGTCTATTTCATCCATTTCTACCATTCTTTATCACATCATTTATCATAAATTATCATATAATTCCATTTTATAATTATTTAAGCTCTCAAGGATAAATATGATTTATTCTCCTTTAGTTTTAATAAATTGATGATTACTATGCATAATTCTACCAATGATGGTTTATTAATGAATTTGTTGTAACATTACTCATGATTTTAGCCTCCAAGATCTTTTCCAGATTGCAAATATGGTTTCCAGCTTATAATCAAATATTCCAACTCAGAAATTCACTGGAATAAGAAGTGACAATTTTTCATTGGATGGTTTGGATAAATTAAGAAGAATATTGAAAATCCAAGACATGGATTTTGTCCAGAACAAACCTAATCACTGTTGTTATGAGCATTTTTCCAAAATTCTGTGTGTATTAAGAGAAACAAAAGGTTATTCGAAGACAATTTTCTTAGATTTGTTGTTGCGTCCATTTTCCAAATTCTTCTAATTGTAATACCAAATTCAACTTGTTCCTACTGAATGTTGATGGAAAGATCTTTCAGATATGATCTTGATGATCAATTTGATTTGTACAATCCAAATTTCTAATGGAAATCAGTTTGTAATCAACTTTGTTCTAACTTCCCTTTTCTCTATGTGTATTTAAATGAAAACAAAGATAAAAGAGGGAGGGGGATAATTGGGGGGATAATGGAAGGAAATTAGCAGATAGGAGATGGATAATTCTTAGATAAGATGTAGGAGAATATATAAGAGATGAGAGATGGGAGATGAACAATTGTTGAATTTGAGGAAAGTTGAGAACTTCATTATGTTGTAATTATTTCTCTCATATGTTTTAATGAAGCAAGTTAACCATTGAGTTCAACATCTATTATTTGTAATCTGATTTCAGTTATTTCTCAAGGGAGAACTGAGACTTGGGCAGTCGATCCCACTACCTTAGATGAGGTGCTGCCTTGAACAATTACAATATTTTAGTTGTGTGCTTGTTTCTTTGATTTTCAATCGTTGTTCTTTAAAGTAAATTTCCATTTTAATCAAGTAATTTGTTAAGTTGCTGCATTTTCTAGATTTTTTATTTCATTCAGCTTCTAGATTTCATTTTCTTTGTTGCTTTAGAGTAGAATTTAAATTCTATTGAGTGCAATAGATTAGATTTCCAATTCAACAAGGTGTGATTTAATTTAGCAATGATTCAGGTTGTGTGATTAACATAATTGTTTTTCCTATCATTTACTTTCTGCTTTTTAATTTAGTATTGGTTTTCAAATCTTACATTTTATTTCTTGTTAAATGAGCTTGATAGTATAGAACACAATCATATAGAACTAGTGTTAGCTGTTGGTATTGTTATGCATATACTTTTCTGATTGCCTTGAAATAAAAAGACGCTCCTTGGGTTGATAATTAATGTCTAGGTGATTCGTTGTTTTATTTATTTATTAAGCAATTAATTTTACCCAACAAAAACGAGTAACGTGGCAATACAGAGGATGACATGGTCATACGGGGGACAAACGTCATTCAGTTTCATTGTTTTTAGGGGTCCTCTGGGGCCATTTCCGGGTGACACATGTCACCACTCACAGGGTGACATGTGGAAGTGATGAAGTCACCGTACAGATCATCGATCATAGGTGTCTTGGGGAAAAGCTAAAGGTAAGGTGCATTCAACGATGGGATGTGGGATTCCAAATAACAAAGCAAAAGCCCCCCAGCATAGCAGTGGAAAGCCTTAGCGCCTGAAGGGCTAAGCCCCCAGTCATATGAGGAAAGCTATAAAAGGGGCTATAATAAAGGGCTTAAGAGGGAAATAAAAAAAGTGCATATTTCACATGTTTTAGAGATAAAAAGCCTACGCTCAAGAGTCTTCTCTGTTACACTGTAATATGCAACCCCAAGCTAGATCAAGGTGCTGATTGTGTTCAGCGGGACTTTAAAGGCAGAAATGACAGGGTCGGCACCAAAAGCAGCTATAAGAATACATATCGAAGATCGAGCATTCAAAACCACGTAGACCCAAGTGTCGATTATATTCAGTAGGGCTTTAAAGGCAAAAATGCCAAGGTCGGCACCGAAAGCAACTGTAGAAGTAAATAAAGAAGAGGGAGCATTCAAAACCAAGTATGAATAGACTCAGAAATGGCTCTTTGTGATGCAGCCTGAAGCCGAAGTAATTACAGGGAGGGGCACGAAGATATTGCATTAATTTTTCATCTGTTTGTGATCTTGTGCTTTCCTTTATGAGGAAATTACTTTTTTGTGATGTTTCTTGGACACAGAGCCTTCCCTGGATGAGACAGAAAGCTTATTTGACTACTGAGATTCGGCCCAGGGATATTTTTATTGTATCATAATTGATAACCATGGAAATTTTTTTGGGGTAATATTCGCAAGTGGGGCTAATTTCCCATTATTTTTCCAAAAAAATGATTAGCCAATTTCCATTTTTTATAAAATGATTTGCCCAAATTTTACAATCTAAAACTATTTTATCTTAAAAATCACCAAAATTATATAGAAAATATATATAAAATCATTATAAGTTTAGGTAATTTTAGAAACAAATCAATAAACATTTTATAGTTTGCACATTAAGGACTAGTGAGATTCACCAATGTTTTTAAACTTCAAGATAATTTTCCATCCTCAAAATTTTCCCTACAATGATAACACACCCCCTCTTCTTATAAATATGGGGTAGCAACACTGAATAAAGGGTCTAAAATCTACAAAGAAAGGCTTATATTTTTGTGAGACTATATTACTTAGTTACATAGATCTTGCAGAATATCACAAGAGTAGTGGCGATTCCCCCTTTTAAGTATTACAATGTGTTATTTCATGTTTTCATCTATTTTGTCTATTTTCTCCTATGAATTCATGCGACAATAGATACCATAATATTTCATACTTGCCTACATTCCTGTTTAGTGGGTTGAAATTATATCTTTAACCTGCATTACATGAATCATAGCATACAACTTCTTTTATGTCCATTATATCTACTTGAAACTTAGATAATTGTAGAAAATCTCATGGTTTCAGGCTCTATGTTTTTGATATAGAATTATTGGTGCTTTGAGCTCTACATTTGGAATTATCCCTTCTCTTTGTCTTCTCTCATTTATCCACTATCTTTTTTTATATTTCTGGGAACTGTGTATTTATAGAAATACTAAAATACTTGACTTGTATCTTTGGATGAAAGAAACAATTCATGCCTTTTATATATGTCTATAGAACATGGGTGATGTCTCCTCCTTCTTGAGAATCATTTGAGACACACAAAAATAGATGTACCCAGACACTTGTCATGTAAGCAATCTAAGGCTGTCTCTAGAAGATACAACAATTCCCTTGCCCTTTTCTTGAATAAAGTTCAATTCCACAGGTGTAATAATTTTGGGCATAAAGCATTTACATGAAAATTAGGCAAGAAAACCTTTTTTTAGAACACTACAAACAATGGTGTGGATCATAAGGAGAGCTAGCAAGGACTACTATGTAGGAGTTATTTTAGTTTTCATAAGGGAAGCAGGTCAAATGGTGCATGGAGGAAACATAGACTAGTGTCTGGGTTTGAAGATAATCAATAGGGATTTAGCATATCAAAGTATGAAATTATTGTAGTTCATATCTCTTATATAATCTGAAATAGGTAAAGACTCTAATCAACTAAAAGAAGAAACATCAACCTTGATATATCTCCAAAGGAATACAATAAAAAAGGAGAGAAAGAGGTAAATTTTAGATTGGATTTAATTGGTGCTAACAAGAGGAATAATCAATGGTTTGGTAGAAAGTCGCTCATTTAGGAAAAATTACCATATTAGTGCAGGAAAAATTACCATATCAGTGCAGACAATCAGCTCATGGTGTTGACCAAACTCAACACACCCAAGTGTAGAAGAATAAGGGAGGTAATTTACATGGGGGGGTATATCCCTTGTTCATGTTAATTTAAAATAAGAGGATGGCTTCAAAGGAATCGAAAAAGCTCAGATGCAAGAAGTGGAAAGGAACATGCCAAGGAATTCATTTTAAGGATAAGGGAAGTATTGAATGTTGTTGTCAAATCAAATTGGTAGTATAGATGGCGACGATTTGTTTACTACTAAAGCTTCTTTTGCAAGTATTTTTTACAGATTCTTAATGCAAATAGGGAGCATATCCACAAGAGGAGTAATACTCAAGTAAAGATTTGAGTATTAAATTATTTATTGACGGTTGGGATCATTAATTGAGATCAGTTGTTTGATGCAAGACAGAGGCTAATGATTTTTGCTACAAGAAAGAGGCTAATTATGTTTGCTACATCAGAGTGGATTGATTTCTATGATATTGTTCCAATTGGTAATTGGTACCAGGCATTATATTTGTGGTCAAAGGAGCACTATTAGTGACACAAAAATTTCTCAACAATTATCAAGTGCACAACAATTTCTATTAGTGACACCAATTTAATAATTGGTAGCATTTTAACACTTGGTATCAAAGGTATTATCAATTGGTATTTACATTTTTTAGATTATTTGTTAGAGTATAGTGTTCATTCATTGATATGAGATCGTTAGTCCAAGAGTAGGTAAATGAGTACTTATTTAAATTTTGCTAATGTTCATGGTGAGTAAAATGTATCATTGTGATTCTGTAGTCATTAGAATTTTTCTAGGTGAAGTACACGTTGATTTGTTGGTAGAGGCATGCATTGGTGAGAGTCCCTCTGTGTTTGTTAAGAAGACAGTTCTAAGTGTTGTACTTGGTTGTTCATTAGTTGAAAAAATGATGATGTCATGCATAGGAAAGGTTGTTCTTGTTGCTAGAGGTTATGTGTATGTGTCTAGGTAGGAACTATTATAAATGTAATCCTAGTTGAGACTTATACTAGCAAGAATTATTTTTCTCATTGCTCAGTTGCGTAATCATGTGTGGTTGTAGCAAGAGACCCCTCTTTACCACCTGAGGCAGAGATTGGGAGTAATTACTCCTCTCCTTTCAACTCAATCTTCTTCACAATACATAGAGGAATCCTCTTAGATCAAATTAGAGGTACTTGAGGTTTTTAGCATAAGAAGAAGTAGTTGATAGGTCCACATGATCAAAAAGACGGAGGGATATTATTGACATGGGGAGCATTTTTGTGTATTTTCCATTGATTTTCAAGGGGTTGAAATTGTTAATTTATTGATGGTGCTGGAAGCCACCAACAAGGAAGACAATCTCCTCAATGTGAATTTCCAATTAGACCCCACATTATTTGGAGTAGGATCCCCAACCAAAATATGGTAGGTTTCCAAATGTGGTGTTTTAAAGATAGATCCTGGATACAAAAAATACACAAGATTAAATATGAATGACTTTGGCGATAGAAAGTGATGAAATTTATGTGATATCAAGTGTAATGTATGAAATGTTTGTTCACGTCAAAGGGGAAAGAGTGGGTGCCTTAAAAGAAAGTAATAATACATATCTTAAATGAGACACACAAGCATCATTAATTAACCTGGAAAATATTTCACAAGGTTACAATGACAATGAAAGTATAAACAAAACGCATTCAACAAGATACATACTAAGGTTAACAAAATAGTTCATTAATATTAGCATAAATGAAACTACATACATCACAAATATATAAATAATAGTCTCACAACATTCACGACATATGCATGAAAGCATGTCAGCTATGAGAGATTCTCATTATAAAGTGAAAGTTCCAAGAATACATTTACATTGATGTAGCACTAGCCCCAATAGTGAAACATGAATCCAACACTTGCTTCTCCAAAGAATAATGCTCTTCCTATGCTAAAATAGAGAAGCCAAAGCTCCAAAACTTATCCTCCAACCCTCTTTGGTTGCAAGCCCTTTGCTTGAGTTATGAAGGTTTATTTATAACAAATGATATGACTCTTCGTCTGCCTTTGTGACCTTTGAACTTCCCTCATGACTCTTTGAATTCCTTTTGTCTTTTCCTAACTAATTAATTTCCATATTCCACAATCGACTCTTGGAATTTCACTTACATATTTTATTTTGAATACAATAATACAACCCATATACGAAAAAAATGGGTAGATTATGACAAACTAGACACATTAATCTTGAGTTTGAGGAAACTCTAACTCAACAACTTCAATTTGTAAATATTCAGTTACATAGTAATTCCAAGCTTTGTATTGTGCAATGGTCTCCTCAAACTTTGCAAGAAGATTAGGCTGATAACGAATTCTAGCTTCCATTACATTTTGGTAGACAACTTTGGAATCGGTCAATGTCTCCTTCTTTAATAAGAACAACATAGTATTGATCTTAGTAGGGCCACCAATATATTCCTGCATGGTGTTTCAATTAATCTCCAAGCCTTCTTTAGTAGTAATCTACTTCAGCTGGTCCAAGTATTCTAAAACTTCCTGCCTAAATGTGTTTCTACCTTTTGCCTCTATAAATGACCTGACTGAAGGGATCTTATGATATTTTACCAGGGGTCCACACCATTGTACAACCATGCATAAGAATATAAGATGCTAGCTATGAAAGTGTTGATTTGTTTATTACTTTTCATAGGCATTATGACTTAAACTTTCTTCAAGTTATATTTTTTCTTGTTTTCCAAGCCAATTTTGGTTGTCCACCTTTGTACTTCATTCTCCATTTATGAATTGCGGTGATGGATGCATGAATTACTTTAAGAGATTTTGCATTCTCCCATGATTTCTTCTACATATCATGCAAGGGGACAACTACTTTATGCATGGTGACCAACTCCTCATAACGATTCATCATAGTGTCTCTCAATGTTTGAACTTCATGATATATAGCTTCTTGAAGATCATTCAAGTAAACATGCGTGAAAGATAACTTCTAAGTTTTTTATTGGAGTTTTTCTATTTGTTTTATTTCAACTTCCAAATCCTTTTCCATTTTTTTGTTTTCTTCCATTAGATAATATTTATTTTCCTTCGAGGCTCCTGCAAAGGCCAAGTTAGTTGTGACAATGGTTTGAGAATTCTTTCTGGTATCCATGATAATCACCCTTTTTGTATTAATGAAGGGAAAACGTCTCTTCATTTTTTGCACAATTTTTCTTTAAAGCTCATTCAAATCCATATCCATGACCGATTCCTCATTTAAAATAAAAATTTCTCCTTCATCACCTTGAGCTTTCCCATCTATAGGAGGAGGAATAAACTAAGTGATGATATGTTCTATACTAGGCATAAGATCAACATCTTGTTTTTGCTTCCCTTATTCTACCTCCATGTATTGGATGAGTATTAGCTCTTCAATCTCTTGAGAAATTTGTTGATCCTACTATTGTTTGCTCTCTTCTTCCTATAGCTAATTTCATCTTTCTTCTTCTACTTGCTTCAACATTGCTTCTTCTTCGTCCTTCCTTCTTAATTCTTCTTCTTGCATCTTCCTTTCTTCTTATTCTCTATTTTCTTGCTCCTCCTACATTCACTCCTCTTCCTACCTATTTATTTCTTCCTCTTATTTCCTATTTTCTTCTTCTTGGTGCTACTTCCTCTTTCTTTTTGTTTCCATAGTCTTTTTTAGAATAGTTGGATCTGCTTTGAACTTGCATCTTTTCTCCTTTGTTGTGTTATGATCAACCTTCCCTTTATATGTAATACTCATTGGGTTGTGCTGTTCTAGTTTCCTTTCTTCTGGAGTAGTGTATTGTTCTGGAGCCACATGGGAAGGGTGTACATGGCTATCTAGTATGTGGGGCCTAGATGCATTATGTAAATTCTTGATCTTCTCCTATTTTGGCCTAGAGAAAGTTCCACATGACCAATTAAAATGCAACTTGGCATAATTCTACCTGAAAATATCTCTAGGATCATATTGATGATAATGTATTGTGCCAAACCTAATGTTCTCCAACTCTTTGATTTCACCTTCTACAAATTTTTGGTTCTTGATTTCGTAGGATCCCACATGCAAAGGAAAAGTAGGCCAGGGTGTTATCTTGTTCCTCTATAGTATTGTTGATAAGCTTGTGGCAAGATGATCTGTGACCTTTTGCATGACTAACTTATTTGTGTCATACCTCGGTAACCAATGTGATGGTTTCTAATAGCTGAACACCCTAAGGTAAGTGCCATCTGGTGAGGAAAACCAATCGACAGCTTCTAATATTGAGTTCATCACCTCCTGGGACATGCAAGGGGTTTCTTCTTCAAAGATCATCTAGTACAAGACTTTGAAGAAGTGGTCAACCAACTTATCAATGAATCCTTTGTAATTTCACTCTGAAATCAACTTGCAATTAATGTGAACAAGAGGTTCCTTGGGTGTCCATTTCTGATCCATGCTAGGAAAATCATTCTGAGAACAAATACCATTCAACAAATATCCAAACATGTAGAATTTAGATTGATTGCCCTTAGGTGGATTTTTTGACATGTTTACATTAATCCTAAGATGTTGAGACAAAAGGTCATACTAATTAAATATCTTCCCCTCTGTGACAATTTTATGGAATGATGTAAACCCATCCTTAAGGGAAGGATTTAATATTCTTTTTTCCATAGGTTCGATGGCATAACAATATTAGGTAACCAAATACCTTTCCCAAGGATATGGTCTTGTAAGTATTACTAGGTGTTTGGTGAAACTTAGCTAGGATTTTACCCATGTCATGATAATGTCGTTGGTGTTTAAATAGCCATTAACTACATAGAAGTGTGAATCCATATATCCCTTAGGCCTAGGCAAGTGATACATCAAGTGAATATCATGGCCTAAGTAAGAAGAATGTGTTTCCCACTCACATTGTTGACGGTCATGGTTTTAGTACCCAAGTGCTGAAAAATCCATTTGATGACATCTACATAAGGTAGAACTTAGATTTTGTAGGCAACCTCTTGGAAACCTGATCACGGGATGTTAATGTACACCTATCTTTCCTCCAGATATGCCTTAAATTTTGTAGCCGTGAATGCATATTTGACCATGTTCCATGTGATATGAGAGTCCTTTCCAATGAAGAGATGAGTATCAAATATAATAGGTATGAAAACTAGAGGAATTTCACTCGCTTCATCGATACTTCTCTCTATTATTTGTTTTGAGGTTGATCTCTTAGGAGGCATGATGATGACTATTGATGAAGAAGAGATGAGCTCAAAACTTGCATTACTGGTAATAAGAGATGCACTCATGGTGGAATGAGTCAGCTTAAGCAAATCAATTCATCAATCAAACTCAAAGAAACAACACACTCAATAAGTTAAGGGATTTCATAGCTGTTAGGCTCTTTGAGAAAAAATGAGCTCTAGAATTGTGCACTACACAATGAAAGAGGGGATTGTGTAGTCTTAGCAGACATGGAGGAAGGTTGAGGCTTGATATTGCCTAATTCACAGTCTCAGTTGGGTAGGAGAGAGAAGGGATTGCACAATGTGTAGAATTAGAGGCCAAGGTTGGGCACTGAGGTTAGGATCTGCACAATGTGTAGTTGGGCAAGCCAATGATTACTGACTACACATTCTCAGAGGCCAATAGGTGAGCTTGATGCTTGAGGGAAAACCAATGATTGTGTAGTTTTTCTAGGGAGAGAGATAAACTTCGAGATCTAAAGATGGCGCAAGAGAAAATGCAGATTTTCCTTAGGATGAGTTAGATCAATTAGTAACATGCGCCATAAGAGATCATGAAAAATGAAAAACATGCATGCAACAACTTCTGGTAGGAAAAAATAAAGAAGGTGATGTGACACTTATAAAAACTAAATAATGGACCAAAAAAAACTTGTATAAGCTAATAATAACAGAAACGCCATCTACTATGAAAATAAATGGGCAAAATAACACTTGTTGAGACAAAAAAGATAAAAGCAACAGAAAAATAAACAAAAAGTTACACATGAAAAACTTACCTGAAAAATCACTCCAAACAAATTCTAAATCTCCTTGATCTTGTGAGGACAGCTAGAGCTTCAAGGTCAAGTGTACGAATGAGCTATACTAGCCTTTATTATATATATTTCCCTCATAGGACTAGGATTAGGGTTTCTGACAGACATGCCTAAAAACAAGGAGGAAGTGACACTTGCATTAAGATCAGAAGTAGAAACTTTGTGCCACTTTTCCTTAGGTGATTTCACACTCCCTATTTTCTAGGGATGCACACTTGCTTGCTTCAAGGAACTGTGCAATCTCGCTAGTAGAAGGAATTACACAATTCCCAGTGGTAAGGGATTGCACAATCCACTGACTCAGTGAGTTGTGCAGTCTTGACTCTCAGTGAATGATTGCACAGTTCACATGCTCAGTGATTTCCATTCTCTCAGGGTTGCAAATTTTCTATCTTCAAGGGATTCCATAGTTGAAAATCTCAAGGGCTTGTGTAGTCTCCAGTGGTAGGGGATTGTGTAATTCATAGAGGGAAAATCGGTAGTTGGCGCAAGATAAAGGCATAAGTTGGATTGTGTGTAGAAGTTGTTTATTTATCGTTGATAAGACTTAGTCATCATCAAGACAACATAGGGAAGTCATCACAAGAACTGCATGCAAATAAAAGTGATATTGATAGTAAACAATAATAGGAACACTTAGTGATCATGAAATATCATTATTTATGAACAAAAGGTAGGCTCAAAAAGTTACGCAACTACAAAATGATAAAAAAGGTGGAAAATAACCTCATACAATAGGGGAGAAGGACCTCAAGAAAAACATGGGGGAAGAATCAGAGACAAAGAAGAGAAGTACATTTATCTTTTCTTGATCATTGGTGATGTCGTTTCCTTTTTATCATGGTGTTGCCATCAATGCCATAAGGGAATATTATTGGAAATATTTTGTCATTGATGGAAAAGGAAAAGAATTGATTATGTTTTCATTGATGGCAAAGGAAAAGGTGACCACAAGATGAGTATTGGTGCAAGATATTTGGAGCAATTTCTAGCTTAGGAGATCATCTCAATTGTTATTGGAACCCACTTAGATGGCTAGAGCTCTAAAAGAGATTTCTAGTCCTATGTGGAAGGGATAAAATGGACTCTTATATTAGAAGTTATGCTCATTCAAAGCTAAGGAACCCAAATTCAAACCTTGCAGAAAAAATTTGTTTTGAAACCCTTATGGAGCATGTTTAGGTTGGTGGCATTGCCAAATGAGACAAACTATTTTTATTTGAGTCGTTATCCAGAGGATCTAACTAACTTAGAGAAACAACATAGCATAAGAGATCTTGTTGATTAGTTCAAGGTGGAGCCTACATGATAGCCTGGCCTAATGGAGGTAGCCTAGCAAGTGCACCCCAGAGAAATTTTAAGGACCAGTTAAGTAAACAATTGGGATAGCAAAAACCACAAATTAAAGTAAGTGCAATTTCTAAGGTGGATCTACCAACACATGTCCTAACTGACCCATGATAATAAATGCATAGGATCAGAGTGTTCAATGTTAATTATAGGGGGGGTAACGTAATGGTTGTCTTCCCTAGACCTCCAATCAGAGATCAACAATAGAGCTTAATTGCACCTCCCCCCCTAAAACCACAAACATCCTACGTGGGGTCGAATAAATCATACATAGTTTTACAAAGTGTCAGGAAAAGTGGTGGAAGGAGAGGCAAGTCCAAACCCTTAGAAATTTATAAAGGAATTCAACAAAATAACCAAGGTTCTAAGACCCTTTCTCTCTCCTCTGATAGAAGGACAAGTGGCAACATATTATTCATTAGATATGATGTCAGCACAGGCCAATAAGAAGTGGACATGTGGTAGGGATTTTTTGGCCATTTGAGGTACCCAAGTGGGCCATTTCTGGGTGACATGTGGACCACTTCAGAAGCAACATGTGGCATAAGTGATGTGGCTCAGTGAGGAGTGGACATGTGGCATGAATATTCAAGGTTTTTAGGTACCCTCGTGAGCTTAATATGAGTGACACATGTCACCATTCAAATGGAACCATGTGGTACATATGACATTATCACAATGTCATCCATCTGGCAGTAAATCTAGAAGGATTTGAAGAAGCACATAAAGGAAAAGGTGGGTTGACTGGGTGTCAGGATGATGTAGTCGTTGTCAAAGCCAACTTAGTTTAGAACTGCAATGATTGGGCACAGGTAGAGCAGACAAACCCCATTAGGAAAACTCATCCGATTAATAAGATACTGAAGAATTTTAAAGGCATAGTTAAGGAAAGGTCAGGATACAGGTACCAAGATCATGGTGGCAGTACGATAAAGAGATAATTAATGAAAAGAGTGTGGGTGAACCCACTGTAGCAACTCAAACCACAAGATAAAGCCCAAAGGAATTTTAAGGCACACAAAGAAAATGATCGGGTTGATGAAGCATTGGGACACATCGACATTGACAGGCAGCACAGCAGTGACTAATAAGAAGTGGAGTGGGAGAACCCCACTGACAACTCATCCCACTCAATGGATCCCAAATGATTTAAAAGGGCGCAAACATAATAGCGTCAAGATAAAGGTGTCAGGGATAAAGTGCCAAAACTAGGTTTTATGTAGTAAGAAGACCATGGGCATGGAGGATTTATGAAAAGAATAAACCCTCGAAGGCTTAAAGAAAAGTTAAGCATCTAAAATACCAAGGAAAAGGTCACAACACAAGGTCTTATGGACTGATAACAAGAAAGGGACCAACACACAGGGGCTAGAGGCAGTTATCAATGACATGGCAGAGTTTTTGGAATTTTTAACAAATATAGTTGAAACCAAAGTTATAACTAGAGCTAAAAGTCCTTCCAAATGCTCATAAATTGCAAGAATAAGTAAATTAGCATATTTTAGCAATTAAACTCAGATATCCTTATTAGAACAAAAAAAAAAGGTATTTGAAGACCTACAAATGATATACAAAAGAATTAGCTGAAGTAGAAGAAAAAAAAATACAAATTTTATGCATGGAGGAAGATCTAAATTCAACTAAAGTCTCACACAAAAATATGAGTCAATAATTATTTAAAAGCAAAATTAGAGCAACCAAGATGTATAATGATGAAGGTTGTTGGTGCAACATGATGCGTAGGGGATGAGAATGGTTGGTGCATAGGTTTGGTATGCATCAAGGATGAATCAATGATTATATTTGGTATCTGAAAGGTGATTTGCAGATGCAAAGAGTGAATTGGTGATCGGTGGAAGGATTGACATTGTTGGTATGGTTTGGTGTGTTTAGTAATGATAAATTCTTGAAGGAGATATTGATGGTGATTTTATCAGTAATCAGAGATTTCTGAATGTGTTTGTAAGGTGGTTTTGGTGAGTAGTTGTAGTGAGAAAATTTGTTTGTTTGTGAGGTAAATGATCTATTGCTTCTAGTTTAAAAATGGATGAAAGATGAATCAAGAGGGTTAGCATGTGGTGGCTTGAAAATTAGGGGTTTTAGTTGCTTCCAATAGGTGTTGGTAAATGTTTAGGGGAAAGAGTCCCTTTCAATAGAGGCTGATAATCGAGTAGGGGCAAGAGTCCCTTTCAAAAAAGGTTGATAAATGTGTAGGGGCAAGAGTCCCTTTCAGCAGAGGCTGATAAACAAGCAGGAGCAACAATACCTTTTAGCAGATGCCTATAAATGAGTAGGAGAAAAAATACCTTTCAGCAGAGGCTGATAAATGAGAAGGGGTAGCAACCCATTTTAGTGAAGGCTGATAAATGAGTAGGGATAGAAATTCCTTTCATTATCAGTTGAAAAACCTACAAGCAATAGCTTGTGGGGTAGTGATGTAATCAAGTTAAAGGTTGTAATAAAAGGAATATTGCTATCTTATGTGTATATTTCTAATGTTCTTGATGATTATTATGTTATATGATTGAGTTGTGTTGTTGATCCATGAATAATTTCCAAAAGTGATTGAAAAGTATAAATTATGAAGAATTGTATAATTTGGCCACACTACTGATTCACCCCCCTCTAAGTAGTGTCATGGTTTCCAATGTCTCTAACAAGGGTGTGATGTTGAGGTTAGTAGAACACATACAATAGAAACAAAAATTAAGGAGGAATATTTGAAGTGGTTGCAGATCTGAGACCTGAGTGCAGGAGAAAGGAGCTTAGTTTAGTGTTCTTTCATGACTATTTGAGGGTCGAGTAGATCAGAAATGCAGGTCGAGACTACAAACAAAAATGTGTGTTCATTTTGGTGTTGTTTTGTGGCATATTTATCTCTTGTTTGGGGGACTGGGGTTTTGTTGGGATTATAGGTAGGCTGAGCTTGAGTTAGGCTGATTCATGAGGGATGAGACCCATGTTTTGGTGAACAAAAAGTTTAGATCAATAAATAATATGAGGTCATAGATATAGGAAGGTTATTTGAGTTGAAGGTAAGGGTTGACATGGACTATAGTGTGCCCTAACCAAGAATTAGACCTAACAACAAGTGTACACCAATATAGAAGTAAAAATAGGTATGTTGTGATGTGTTTCAAGTTTCTTTGTGGCTAGAGGATAAACTGTCCTAGTGTACGACAAATTTTTTGGGCATATTAAGGTTATTGGAGGGCAACAAGTAGGTGCTCAAGGGAGCCCTAAATGTGGTGCAGGGAAGGAAACTTGGATTGCTAAGAGAGGCAGATTGTTGGAGATCTCAGGGACTGATATTTAAAGGATGAAAGAGGAAGGTCAAAGGAAGAAATTTGACTAGCCCAATTTCATTTTTGGAGAAGGATGTTTGACAGCGATAGTTGGCAGAACTCTCGCCCAATTTTTTTCTTCAAGTGCAGGAGGGAATTATAAGGAAAAAGTCCCAAAGGAGTTGAGGAGTAGTAGTGGGTGGTTAAGAGTTGTTCAAAAACTGAGTTGTGAATAACTCAATAGAAGACCCTAAGTGTTGATGCATTGATGGATGAATTATCAAGTAGAGGGAAAATTTGTAAGCTCTGTTTAGTGACCTAAAGGATCAAGACCATTTGTTGAGGTAGGAGCTATAGATTGGGTGAAGAAGGACTAATAGGTGTGTTTATGGTATGACCAAGGTATATGTGAGGAGCTCTACATCAGCTAGATGGTCAGTGTAACTTTTTCAAGGAATTTTGGTTGTTAGAGTTGTTGACAAGAAGCCCTAGTTTGTATTTCATTATTAATGGATGTATGAGGCCCATTATCCCTATTATGTGAGCCCTAGATGATTGTATTATAGTTTGTTAATATAACGAAGTTGGGTTGTTGAAAATTGTAAACAACTGTCTATATTTGTCCACAAGTTGATTTATTGTTGTTTATATTCCACTGTGTAAAGTAGTTTGGTGTGGAATTTGGATTGGTAGTGTCATTGATTCTAAGACCCTAAGTGTGGTTCTAGTTTCATGGAAAAAACACATGGTATCAGAGGTACTTTGAAGGACCAATGAAGTAGAGTGTGCACCTCAATTACAACTTAAGAAGGAGCTGGTCACATTGTTATTGAAGGACCAATGTAAATGTTAAAGATGTCAGTGGGTCTGTGATTTTAGGATAGGTTAGAAGGGTTGTCAAACTATAGCACTTGTAGGTAGGAAAAGATTAAGTTGGTTTTGATGGTTAGCAAGATCTAGGACTTTGTTGAGAAAGATATCAAGAATTTGACTCACCTTAAGGGGCTAGAAGTGTATGAAGAGATGGATACGAGGGCCAAGTTGACCATGCTAGAAGGATTCAAGGATCCTCTAATACCTCATTTTTCTAGGAAGAACACTTCGCATGATATGTGGAAAGATATTCAAGATTTGTTCTAGAATAAGAATGAAAACCTACATCTGGTATTATAGGATAAGTTGAATTCCACCAAGATGACAAAGGGTGAAGGGGTGACTTCATATCTAATGATATTTTCTCAGGTTCGAGATGAGATTTCCACAATCAATGTGACTATTATAGATTCTAATATGGTAAGGATTGCTTTGAAGGGGTTTACTCCATAATGGAAGCCATTCATCAAAGGGACCTTTGTAAGAGAGAAGCTACCATAATGGAATAGAATGTGGGATGACTTCATTCAAGAAATGTTGTGAGACGAGGATCTTCACTTGAAGAAGAAGGCTTTTTATGATTATGTGTCACTTGCAACAGGGATGAAGGTAAAGAAAAATAAGGACTTGAGTAAGATTAAGTGTTTTAATTATAGCGAGTTTGGTGATTATTCGAAAAAGTGTCCGAGGAAGAAGCAGGGAGATGATGAAAAGAAAAAAGGGGAAGTAGGTTGTAGGTGTCACCACTTCTAATGAGATTGATGACCTCTCTAGGAGATTGGAGAATGAGTATTTTACCTTGATCTCTCATTTTTCTCAAGGTACCATCGAATAGGATGCATAGTATGCAGATAGTGGTGCATCAAAGAACATGACAGGTTCATAGGATGTGTTTGAGACTTTAACTAAGTGGGATTCAAAGTTGCTCTTGGTGTTGGGTGACAAGAGTCAAAAGGAGATGAAGGATTAGGTGTTATGCCATTTGGGATGAATTTAGGCTAGTTGATGTGTGTTTTGGATGTATTGTTTGTACTAGAGCTCAGATATATTGTGCTGTCTATCTCAACAATCCATAAGAAGGTGTTTGAGGTGTTGTTCCATGGTAGAAGGTGATACTTAGACCCAGAGGATTTAGATCTGAAAGTGTTGTGATTGGAATTATATAACATGGTATATGTAGGATGATGAGAAAGACTATAGATCATGAGAAGAAGAAGAAAGAGAGGGTATATGTTCTATGGCTTAAGATAGAGTTGAGCTTTGATGGAGGTTTGCAACTTTAAAGGGAGAATGTGTGACCCGAGAAGAACGAGTGGTTAGTGGGGAGAAAGGGTGCTTCTACAACTACAAAAAATGAATTATTGAATGACCTAAAAGAATTTCAAGAAAAGAAGAAGTAGGAGGCTTCTGGTTGGCAATGACACTTCCAAGAAAGGCACAGTTCATGCTTTAGGGTTTGCTATAATTGTGGGCACCAGGAGTTAGTCTAGTGTCACGAGCAGTGACAGTGATGACATGTTACTTTTTAGTCTTCGAAGTACCTCCTTTGCTAAGAGGCAGTGTTGTGTTGACGGTGCTAGACCCACCGACGTGTCAGGGAATCTCCCCGGTAAGATGTCCCAACTAGACCTCAGAACGTTTGGTGTAGGAGTCCTAGCAGTGGGTCATGTAGTATTGCCTTAATCGTGGTTGCTTGCAGAGGCAAGTAAGATGTCTTTGTTGGTAGCAAGGGTGTGACATATGCAGCAAGCCAAGGAAGGTGCATGAATGGTTCTAATGCACGGAGGGTGAGGTGAGTGCACCCCTTGGAAACTTGTGAAATCACAGAGTTAAGAAGGGAACAGATGAGCAAATATGGATCACAAAATGGAAAGCAAGTGAGCTATAAATCCAAATTGATGGTTAAACCAACAACACATTTCAATAAGATTCATACATACTTATATAGAAAAGCCATACATGCATGTGTAAGAAAACATATAAATATATTATTAGAGTAGACAAGTTAGCTAAAATATAATAACAACATATTGTTTCTGGGAAAACTAGTGTCTACTCAGATCTGCTAGTCCCACTAAGACGGGTAGCTATCTTAAAAACAAACAATTCAAGGTAACCTGTGTTTTCCTTTATGAGAGATAGATGAGAGAGAAGCAGAGAGCACCAACCTCAGTCTTTCGCTTAGCTCCTTGCTTGTTTCCTCTCTCCTTTGATAGAGCTTTCACCACTCCTTTCTCACTTGCGCTGCTTCAAAGAAAACCTGTAGAGTCAAAGCAACAAAATACCATCAAAGCATAGAGATCTATAACCATAAACAATATAGGATCAGATGTACATTAACCATACAAATGCATACACAAATACAAGATTCCAAAATATACAAGTATATGGAGGAAAACTCAAATAGCTTTATTGATAGAAGTAGTAGAAGAGAGATTACAACCTAGCTGTCTCATCTAGCGCCATCCTCCCAGCATGAAAGCCCTCTTCACCTCATGAAAAGTTAGATCACCCAACAATACGATGCTTCACAGAGAAACCAACAACACTTCCTTACAAAATACAAAATTCTAGCATCTGGATCTCTAGGATGAGGGATCCATATATAGATATTTGTAGGGGGGTGAGTCAGCTTCTGGGTTTTTGATTAGTGTCATTTCATTGATAGTTCTTGGTTCCACTTAGAGATTTCATGATCTCTTACTCATTCCTAGGCGAATTCAGAGAGGCAAGTGTCATATGAGTAGTTTCTAGAAGATTCTTTGAGTTTCCACCTAGCAAACTACCTCTGCAATTTGTCTACTCTCGCTCATCGCACCCTATAGAAGGGTTTTTCAGTATGCATCATACCCTTTGTGTGTAGCAGGTGAGATGCATTGCACCCTCAACATGGAGCAGTCTGTATGGTCTAGTTTTGACTAGTTCTAAGCAGTTTTTCAAGGAGAACTTCTGGGAAATGATGTAATGAGTTGACCTTGATCCTTCATGGTATGAAACAACACTTTTAGGGGTTTAGAAGCACCTGGTTTATGGACATATGTGATTGGGGTTGCAGTTCCCAAATATCTCTATAAAACATATGCATGCAACGTGATGGCTCCATTATATTAAGTTGTGAAAGTTCAATTCATACAATACAACCATGAACAACCACTAGTTCTGTCAGCAGAACATTGTAGTCACTGCCACCTGCTCCTCCAAAATGAGATACTAGCCTGGCACAGTGGAGAAGCCAAGGCTCATTACAATATTGTCCAAGATTTCTCTAGGATACTCCTATTGGAAGCTTGGCTGACCAAAAGGCTCTATAATGAGTTATGAGGTTCTATTTATACAAAAGGGTGGGGTGACCCTTGAAATTCCCCTTTGTGATTGTTCATCTATTGTCATGACTCTTCAACTACTCTATGACTGTTACATTCAACTATCGACACTTGAAATTACACTTGACAAGACATTACATTAGAATGAACATGTATCCATGTGAGACAAAATGGCTTGAGAAATCCATGCAAGACATCATTGACACTTGGACCATTGTGGTGAGACCAACTCTTTGACATCCTTGTGATGGTCGATATTGACGAACTGATTCCAAGCTTGGTCGTTCGTGATGGTGTTCATGCGCTTAATGGTGACATCCTGCTGAAAGAAAACTCTTTCCTTCTTTGTGTCTGGGTACATTGATATGGCTCCTATGTCAAACTCATCTAATAGCATGTGCATGGTCATCCTAGGTGTGGCCAGAATGGAAACATACCGATCCACAGTGTCTGCGCTGTTCTCCAAGCATGTGTCAGTGGTTGTGTGCATCAACTTGTCAGAATACATGTTCAGGTCCAGTCAGACTTGCTTCTTGTCTTCACCTTGGTGAGTGTGCCAAAAGGGTGGGATCACATGCATGCACATAATGACATGCATGTTGCTAAATTCCCTTGTATGCGATAAACAACACTTCTCACCTTATCTGCTCCGTTTCAGCTACTAGGATGGACCTATAACTTGTATGCACATAGTTTCATTAGTCTGTGCATGTTGTGCCCCTTGTTGTACCTATTCCCATTGTAACTAATTCTTTTATTTGTGCAGCTCATGTTCTTCCTTGAGTTTCCGCTTCAGCACATGCAAATCCTTATCCATTGAGTTTCCGCTTCAGCACGTGCAAATCCTTATCCTTGAGTTTTTCTCTTTTCCTTTGCATGATCTTCATGTCATGTTGTCACCTCATAGGTTAAATCTTCAAATCTGCTTTCATCATGAGTGGATTTGCTTTGAACTCACAGCTTTGCTCCGCCTATGTGTTGTCAATAACCTTCCTCTTGCATTCGTCACATGTGGGTGTGATTCCTTCTACTACTGCTAATGGTGTTGCTCGCTGTGACGCTGCTGTCATATTATCTTGATGTCCTTATCTATGAACAACTTGATGTCTTCATAGATAGGCAAGTTCATAGGCACTTGATCGATTGCATCCCCAAGTGTGCTCTGAACAGTGTCTTCGACTCTGCTCTCCTGGAAGCCATTGTACCTGTGCTGCTAAGATGTAGATGAACACTTGTGATACCTGGATTCATAGAAACAATCATGGCAAGATATATGTCAATCGAAAACCAAAACAAACTATAGGACTGACATGCAACATACCTGTGTAAATGTTTGTGAAGATTGCACAATTTTCACTAGGAGGCTGGGAGACTCACTACCAGAACTGTGTAAGGTACTGTCCGAGCTATCAGGAGGTTGACTGACTACTAGAAATGTGCAATGCATAGTCCAACCTGGCCTAATAAGGATTGAAACTGTGCAATGCGCAATTTTAGTTAGCAGTGACATGTAACTAGCAAACTACATTGCGTAGTGTCAAGTTGTTCTATTGCTAGACGATATATTGTCCTAGTGTATGATAGAGTTGTTGGGCATCTTAAGGTTTTTGGAGGGGAAGAAGTAAGTTCTCAAGGGAGCCCTAGGAGTAGTATAGGGAAGGACACTTGGACTGCTGGCAAAGGTATATTGTTGGAGAGCTCAGGGATTGATATTTAAAGGACAAAAGATAGAGGTCAAAAGAAGAAATTTGACTAGACTAAGTTCATTGTTGGAGAAGGGCATTTGATAGTGATAGGTGGCAACCCTTTGGACCAAAGTTTTTCTTCATTGGAGAAACATAGGAAGGCATTAGAGGGAAGAAGTCCCAAAGGAGATGAGGAGTAGCAATGAGCAATTGAGAGTTGTTCACAAAATGAATTGTAAACAACTCAATAAAAGATGCTATGTGTTGATGCATTGATGGACCAATGATAAGCTAGAGGGCATATTTTCAAGCCGCGTTTAGCCACCTAAAGGAGAGGGACCATTGATAGAGGTAGGGTTTTCATATTGGGTGTATAAGGACCAATAGTTTTGTTTAGGGTATGACCAAGGAAGTTGTGAGAAGCAATACAACAACTAGACAATTAATGTATCTTGTTTAGGGCAATTTGGTTGTCATAGTTGTTGTCAAAAATCTGTAGTTTGTATTCTTGTATATATGTATGTCTGAAGGTCACTACCCCTATTGTGGTTCTCTAGATATTTGTTTTATAGTTTGTTAATATACGAAGTTGGGTTGTTGAAAATTTGTAAAAAGTTGTCTATATTTGTGCACTAGTTGATTTCTTGTTATTTATATTCCATTATGCAGAGTAGTTTGATGTGATATTTGGATTGATAGTGTTAGTTACTAAAAGACCCTAATTTATATTCCAGTGTTGTGGAAAAAAAACACCATGGAGATGTTTATAGGATATTGAATACTTTAGATCCAACACATATTTTTGCTGAAGGAAACATGGCTAATATTTTACAAACTATTCTTGTGAACATTTCCAAGAATCCCAACATTATAGAAAATGTCTTCATAAGAGTTGATTGTTCTCCTGAAGAGTTAAAGATTTATAATGATCTATTTGAAGAGTTACATGATGTATTCACTTGGTCTTGTGAGGAAATTCCTATGATTGATCATAGCATTGTTCAGCATGAAATCAAGATTTATGAAAATGTGAAATCAGTATGCCAGAAGCTTCGACCTGTAGATCCTAGGAAAGTTTCAACTATTAGGGTAGAAGTAGAAAAACTACTTAAAACATGCTTCATATACCTTGTTCCTCTTATATAATGGGTTTCAAATCTTGTTCTAGTTGATAAGAAACAAGGAATGGGTTTCAAATTTTGTTTTGGTTAACAATAAACAAGGAAGGATTTGTGCATTAATTTACTTTAAGGACCTTAATGAATCTTGTCTGAAAGATAATTTCCCCACTCTGTTTAATAATATACCAGATTATTGATGAGTGTGCTAGAAGTAAGATTTTATCTTTCATGGATATATTCTCTATATATAATCAAATTACAAATCATCTTGAAGATACATATAAGAAAACATTTATTTGTCCCTGATGTATGTTTGCATATAGGAAAATTCTTTTAGGTCTAAAAAATCCTTGAGCTACCTTTTACTGAGCTATGCCTTGTTCTTTCCATGACATCAGGCATAATATCGAAGCTTACTTGAATAATCCAATTTCTCTCTCTCGAAAGGAAGCGGGACATCCAAATCATCTTCGCCTTGTTTTCGGAGGACACCATTATAAAATTTGGCAGAATCCTCATAAATTCATTTTATCTATGTCAATGGATTGGTTGTTGGGATTCATTGCTTCAAATGAAGGGATTAGAGTTGACCCATTCAAGCTTGAGGCAATACTTTAATTGCCTCCCCCATCCAATATACATCAACTTCAAAGTATCTAAGGTAAAGCCGATTTTTTACGAAGGTTTATCATAAATTACATCGATATAACAAAAGGTTTTATGTGTTTACTTAAGAAAGGTGTTCCATTAATTTGGGATGAATTATCTCAATGCTCTTTTGATGTTTTGAAAAGAGAATTAAATTATGCTCTGTTGATGGTACTGGACCCACCAACATGTCAGGGGATCTCCTTGGTAAGAAGTCCCAAATAGACCTCAGACCGTTTGGTGTAGGAGTCCCAAAAGTGGGTCATATGGTAATGCCCTGACCACAATTTCACACAAAGGAAAGTAAGATAACTATGTTGGTGGCAAGGGTGTGACAGCTGTAGTGAGTCAAGGAAGGTGCATGAGAAGTTCTAACACATGTGGTTTGAGATGAGTGCGCCCCTTGGCAACCTGTAATAGTACTCAGATGGGAAGGGAACACATGAGTGAAGATACATCACAAGATGGAAAGAAAGTTAGCTGGCAATCCAAAATGATGGTTAAACCAAAAACACATTTCAGAAAGATTCATACATACTCATATAGAATAGTCCATACATGCATGCATAAGAAAGAAAAAACATATTTGATTTAGAGTAAACAAGATAGCTAGAATAGAATAAAGCATATGCATGAAACGTGTTGGCTCTTATTATATAAAGAAGTGTAAGTTCCAGTCATGCAATACATCCATGTCCAGCCACTAGCTCCAGTAGTGGAATGTTACACTGACATCCACCTGCTCCTCCAAAGAGATGTACTAGCTTATTGAGTGGAGAATCCAAGACACGTTACAATATTATCCAAGCTCTCTCCAAGATAGTCTTATCAGAAAATTGGCTAACCAAAAGCCTCCACAATGAGTTATGAGGTTCTATTTATAAAAAAGGGTGGGGTGACCCGTGACATCCCTCTTTGTGATAGTTCATTTACCCTCATGACTCTTCATCTACTCTATGACTATTACACCCAACTATCGACACCTGACTTACACTTAACATGATGTTACATTACAATGCACATGTACTCATGTGAGACAACGTGGCTTGAGCAAGCCATGCAAGAAATTACTGAAACTCAGTCCATTGTGATGAGACCAACTCTTTGACATGCTTGTGATGGTGAAGGTGGTGAGATGATGCCAAGCTTGGTAGTCTGTGATGGTGTGCATGCACCCCATGGTGAAATCTTACTGAACCGAATTCTTGCCTCCATTGCAACTGGTGCACTAGTTCGACTACTTCATCCAACTCATCCACTAACATGCACATGGTATTCTTGGGTGCAACTGAACCAGAAACACATTGATGCATATTGTCTGTGCTGATCTTCAAGTGTGTGCTAGTGGTCATGCACATCAACTTGCCAAAGTACATGTTCAGCTCTAATTGGACTTGCCTCTTGTCTTCACCTTGGTGAGTGTGCTGAATGGGTTGGATCACATGCGTGTGCATGCTGAAATGCATGCTGTTGAATCCATTACATATGGTCAATAACACTTCTCACCATGTTTGCTCTGTGCCAGCTACTAGGATGGATATTTAACTTGTATAGGTGCAGTTTCATCCGTGAGGGCATGTTGTGCCCACTGGTATTCCTGTTACTGCTACAACTCATTCTTCTGTCTCTATAGCTTCATGTTCTTCCTTGACTTGATGCTTCAGCACATGCAACTCCTTCTTTGTTCCATTCTCTGTCTTCATGCAATCTTCATGTCGCGCCGTCACCTCATAGCCTGAGTCTCCAAAGTTGCTTTCATCGTCAGTGGATATACTTGAGCTTGCAACTTTGTTCTGCCTCTGTGTTGTCAACAACCCTCCTCTTGCATTTGTTGCATTCGGTATTCTGCCTTCATCTTGTTGGGATGAGAAAAAGGTATGCTTTCTCCTCATAAATAGCTTAATTTAGCATTTGTCTTCATAAGTTTATTTTCGTTTTATGGATCAAAATAGAGCAAACAATAGCTAAGGTTGAGTAAAAGAGATTAGTAGCACATTAGATAAATTTGGGCATAGAAAACTAACTTTTACTATCTTTATGTGCAGAGACATGGATTGGATGATGGCTATTCAATCGACAGAACAAAAATAGCCAGTAAAGGAAAAAGACAATGTCTGGGGAAAGCAAGACAACGAAAGATTGGGTAGACCAAAGCTATTTTATGATGAAATCAAATTGAGTATTGCAAAATAATTAGGATGCCTTGATCCTCAGGATTCACTTTTATCTATTTACTTTTCTAAATATTATATAAGGTCGAAAGGCAAACTAAACAACTAGTTTATAAATTCCCAGCTTGTAGCTATTATTGTGGACATATAATACTTTCATCTTGGTGATGTTGTAACTCTATTACTTATTTTAATGAAGAAGACTGCGTTTAATTCATAATCATGTTCTGAGTATATAATAGCAGGGACTTCTCACAACTTTGGCCTCAGTCAAGAGAAGATCTACTGCTTCACTTGTGCTATAATAATTTCTAATTATTCTTCACTGTTTGTTATTGAGTTAATATCATTATGATTATGGTGAGGATTGATGATTATGATTTACATTTGTTGTTTATTCAAGATTCAAGACTTATCCGTGTGATTATATATGCGTGATGCTCTTTATTGAAATGGGTATGTTATATGTGTGATGCTTTTTCTTGAATTGGTTATGTTCATTTCAGATTGTTGTTCATTATAAGTAATGTTATCATATATTTCAAAGCTAGAATTGATTGCTTTCCATGAGATGCTTATATTATCATTTGTTGTTAAATTATCATAGCTCTCTTTCAGGTTAAATAAGTTAGTTTCAATTCCAATTAAGATTTCCAAGTGCGATCCTTTCTAGTGGTATTCAAATTCATTTTCTTGTACAATAGATTAAGTAGAAATGCAAGGTGTGTTATGAATTCCA
Organism: Pinus taeda; assembly: GCA_000404065.3. NCBI lineage: Eukaryota > Viridiplantae > Streptophyta > Pinopsida > Pinales > Pinaceae > Pinus > Pinus taeda. Next base: position 200,247 of record APFE031499943.1, read on the forward strand.
TTAAGAGTTGTTTAGATTGAATTTAAAGAAATAGTCATTAGTAATTGCAGTGATTCCAACATAGATTGACCTCCAAATTCACTGCATATATAGTGCTGACACTGTTGAAATAAAAAGACTCTCCTTTGGTTGATAAGACATATTAGTGCACCAACATTTTGGTGCCGTTGTTGGGGAGAGTGTTTCAAAGTGATTTCATTTTATCTTGTTGTAAGAGAATTGGTTTTTGAAAATGAGAGGTAAGAACCTGTGTGACCAACAAGTAAAGTGCTTTCTCATCAATCCGATTTTCAGCAAAAGAATAGAGGTTAAATAGAAATTGTTTTTTTATGAATGACTTGGAATAAGAAGATAGAAAAAGACCAGAACCCCTTGCCTAAATCCACAAAACCCAAGGGATCGGTGAGCCTTGGGAGAACAAATTTTATAGATGAAATCGTAAGAAAAGTAGAGTCTCAGGCATCAGTAGGATTCTAGACTGTCACTAGAAAAAGCCCTACTGTAATCCCTCATGAAGGAGGCTCACCATCTGCAGCCTATGTTGAGATTCATGACCAAATTAGAGGACCAGAACAGAGCTTTTAGGTTACAACAAATTTACATTATGATTCTTTACAAGAGGGAAAATCGTGTAACTTAGGAGAAGGAGAGGGAGAAACTAGTGGAACTGCTAAGGCAGGACCTTAGCCATTTGAACAAGGATCTCTTGTGATCCCTGACCTAAGCAGTGTTAAAAAGCCAACTTGGATTTCGAATCCTTCACTTACTCAAATAGCACCCCCTAAAATTCCTAAAGGATATTGGCATATTTTTGACCAAATGGAAAATCAGCCACCTCAAGGTCAAACCTCGACATTGGGCTACCCCATATTCGACTAAGTGGCCAATGCCCCTATGAAAGCTATTCCCTTTCAAAGCATCCCAAATTTTCATGGGATGATCATGAAGGATCCCACTGCCTTCCTATTCGACTTTTATGTCCTCTATAGAGGATATGACTATACCACCGACCCTGCAAAACTAAATTTGTTCCTTTCTACTTTCAAAGGAGCAACCTTGAGATGGTTCATGGGGTTGGGAAAATGTACTATTAACTCTTGGGGTGACATGAAAACTTCCTTTCTCACAAGATACCATAACTTTTGCACTTAAATAGGGAATTAAAAGATGAAATCTTTAAGATGGTTGCAAAGGATAATGAAACTCTAGAAGAATATGTTGAATGGTTTCACTATAATTTGCAGAGATCTCCCCACACCACCTTACTGAAATAAGTCCTAAGAGATCTCTTAATTAAGGGAATAAAAGAAGAATGGATAGAAACTCTAAATTTAATGGGCAAGGTATATATTTCTCAAGAATATTATGATGAAATCATTTGCTTGTGTATTAGGTGTTCGCAAGGAAGCACACACACAAGATCACGAAGCCAAGATCCTATGACCAGAGGAAGCAAACCAAACAATGGAGGCGTAACATGAATGGAAATCAGTAACCTCCTAGAAGATTTCAAGATGGACATTCTGGGCACCCTCACAATGCAGTTATATGTGCTACAGGCTAAATAGAAACAAGCCTTAGCAGAACAGAACTTGGCCATTTTCTTCCCACGCTGCTAGAAGAAGCACAACCAACGGAGTATCCATTGGGCATGGTTTAGACATGCACTATCTGCACCAAGGACCATGCCACTAAACAATGTACATCACATCCAAGGTTGAAAGATGTTTTCAAGGAAGCAAAAGAAGAGACAGAGCCAATATATTTAATGAACCAGTGTCATCAGTAGTGGGCCAAACCTATAGGTATGTCACAAGACACATCCGAGTTCTTTACTTCTTCATGATTTAATCAGAAATAGAACCCTGGAGCAGCATGGAAAGGCTATTCACCTTACTCGAATTGGAAATACCAGCCATTCCCTATGACACCTTGGCCAACTCAGTCCTTTCTAGGTAATGGCTGGTGAAATTCTCTTTTTACTCTTGTTTGGCAAGGTAATCCCTATCCATCCTAGTGGCTTGCCTATATTTCTCAAAGCCCAAACTAGTCTCCGAATTGGCAGTAGCCTCTGGGGATATCCAATACACCTATGGGAATAGGTCCTCAACCTCAACCTGCATTATCAGCCCCATATCCATTACAACAAAATCCTCAGCCTCTTCTGTGTCCTCAATTGCTAGCTCAACCGAATCTGAATCCCAATAAAATATCGATTCAACTGGTGCAAATTGTCGATAGTAGAGACTATGAGATTGAACAAAAAGAATGTAATGAACTTAGATTGAGGTTGGGATGTATCATTACCCCTAGGGAAATTAGAGACCAACCATCAATTGAATTGGAAACCCCACCTATACATATATCGTCAACTCTAAATAATACAGAAAAAAA